>PVIC010003281.1:0-70060 GCA_004025085.1 Thryonomys swinderianus
TTCAGGCTGGCCCTGAGCTCACTATGGTGCCCAGGCAAGCCGCTGCGAACTCAGCAATCCTCCTGTCTCTGCTTCCCGAGTGCTGGGATTACAGGCGTGAGCCACCACGCCCAGCATTATATGTGGTAACCGGGGATCGAACTCAGGTCCTTGCGCTTGCGAGGCAGGCGCCGGAACCACTGAGCTAACCCTCCAGCCCTGCATGTTGATTTTGTACCTAGTTATGCTACTGAGTTTAGTTATTAAATCCAGAAATCTTTTGGTGGAGTTTTCTGTGTATAGAATCATGTCAACTGCAAATAATTTAACTTCCTTTATCCTTATATTTTATTTCTTTCTTTTGTCTCATAGCTCTGACTAAAGTTTCTAGAACTTTGTTGAATAGGAGTAGTTACAGTGTACATCCTTATCCTGTTTCTGATTTTAGCGTGTAGAGTTTTTTTTTTTTTTTAATCATGAATGGGTGTTGGACTTTGTTGGATATTTTTTTCTGCAGCTATTGAGATGATCATGTGACTTTATCTTTGGCTCTGTTAGTACTGTGTTTTACAGATTGATTTGTGTATGGTGAACAATCCCTGTATCCCTGGAAGGAATCCTATCTGGTCTTGGTGTCTAATCTTCTTGATGATTTTCTGCATTCTATTTGCCAGTATCTTACTGAGGGCTTTTTGCATCTATGTTCATTAGGGAGATTGGCCGGTAACACTTTTTTGATTGGATCCCTCTCTGGCTTTGATGTCATGTTTGCTTCCAGAAATGAGATGGGAGTATTGCTTCCCTTTCAGTTTCACTAAAGAGTTTGAAAAGTAGTGGCATCAGATCTTCTCTAAATGTCTTGTAAATTCAGCAGTAAATCTGTCAGGACTAGGTTCTTTAAGTTTTTAATTACATCTCTGAGCTCACTGACTGATATTGAGTGGTAGTAGACAGCTACCACAGTGACGCCTTGACCTTACTGATGGATGAAGTGACTTCTATAGTTTGGTTTACTTGAGATTCCACACTGGTTGGATGAAAAATGCCTTTCTTGTTTTTTCCCAACTGGGTGTAACATTCCACATATATTTTCTTGTGTGTGTGTGTGTGTCTACATATGCTTATATACATGTGGCTAGAGAAAAGACCACAGAGGTTTAGTTTAGGGGTTTATTTCAGCTACAAATGACTTAATATTTGATAGTCATATGCCTTTAGACATGGACATGGAAATAATAGGTTTCAGCCGGGTGTGGTGGCTCACGCCTGTAATCCAGCACTCAGGAGGCAGGGACAGGAGGATTGCTGAATTCGAGGTTTGCCTGGGCTAGGTAGTGAGCTCAGAGCCAGCCTGAACTACAAAGTGAGACCCTGTCTCAAAAAAAAAAAAATAGGTTTCAGTAAAACATAAAAAGGCTATTGAAATGTCAGAGTGGTTGCATAACAGTGGATTGTATAATGCTGAGAGCAGGGGCTGGAGAGGGGCTCTTATTCAGAAGTTTCTGGTCATTTGAAGACATTAAAAACATTGGTGTTTCCAGGCATTATTCTGTGTGTTGCTGGTTTTTGGCAGAGCTGTTTGGAGGGATCTTAGCCTCTCTCAGGCTGGTCGTTCGTCTGAGGCCGGGCGCGGGCTTCTGGCTCTGAGGATCTCACCTCTGCTCCAGTCTCATGCTGCCCTTTTGCCCCTGGCTGGGTGCTTTTGACTGGCCACTCTCTCGCCCACCCCTTGGAACAGTGGCCTTAACACCTTCCGGGTTCAATGGGGCCAACTTTGCCAAGGAGTTTTTCTGGCTTTGTGCTAGAGTTTCTCTAGCTTCAGAGCTTTTACTGAAGGAATATAATATGTCAGAAAACCAGGTGATGTGATTTACCAAATGCTGTACTAATTTTTTTTTTGCAAGATGATAGTTCTTGCCTCAAATTATAGCTGGTTATGAAATGTTTTATGTAAGCTTGGTATGTTAGAATGTTTGTGAAAATTGAAAGGTTTATAAGTCATGGGCTGCTAGTTAGGTAATTGAATGCCTAGGTATATAATGTCAGTATAGTGTAACGGGAGGGTTTTGGACCACAAGGTAGGAGAGATTGGGTCCTCCTTATTATGTCCATCAGCGCATGGTATGACCTGAGTAGACTTTAGTTTCTCTACAGGACTAGACAATCTTTAAGGCTCGTTCTAAATCAGAATCCTAGGTCTCTATCATTGAAACGTTTTGCTAACCCATCGAGGATGTGTGTTTTCATTCAAATGCTTTACAGTCATCTCCTTCAGCTCCATGTGAAATTTGAACCTTTGAAAAAGGAAACCAAACAGTGAAGGTTCCAGTTTATCAGACATCCTAATTTAATTTTGATCAAATGTTTTTTTAATGAAATAGATCACTAAGATAATAATATGCTTGGGTGAAGGGTATTGGCTCTTGACCAAGGGATGATTCTTCAGCTCTGCCAATTCTCATACGGGAAAGTTGATATTCTCTTTAGAACCGGAGTGTACACCCCCCTGGGAAAGCTCCGGCCCACGGAAGCCAATACACACTTTACCCTGAGGCTTAAAAGAAAGTCTATGCCAGAGACGATCTGAAATACTCATCTGGTTCCTTTTTCTTAAGCGAAACACAACGCGTTTGGAAAGTTGTGCTTCCCGAACTGTCTCCCTTTTCAGAAGGGTGTGCAAAACTGCATGAAGGTCAAAAAGACTTTCCCAGCAAGTGTTCTGTCTTGGTCTGGTAGGGAGAACCCACTTCTGGAGCACAGTGGTCATAAAAAGGTATTTATCCTGTGAGCCATCCTTTTAAAAAAAAAACAAACTCTGTCCCTTCGCGAGCCCGTGGGAACGTCACCCGTGGAGACTTACTTAATTTAATGTTTCACTGCAGGGAGAGACGACCCTTAGGGCTCTTCGCTGTTTCATGAAACAGAGTAAACAGAAAAGCTGGCACAATAGGACTTGGGAAGCGTCTGAGTTTTGCCTGCAAAGACAAAAGGAAGTTTCCCAGGGCTGAGGAGTCCGTACGTCAACCCCAGGTCAGAATCGCCCCCAGCCCCTTCCTGCCCTTGCAACCGACCTGAGTGCTCTGGTTGGGGTGACCTCAACTCTGCGGACCCACAGAAGGAAACCGACCCCTCGCGTGGGAGGTCCGTGAAAGCCCCTTGTGATAGACAATTTGCCTGCGTTTGTGCTTGCAGTATGATAGATTTGAAGAGAAGACTCAAGTTAATTTTAATGACTGCAGCTTCTTTAATAGTAAGAAGCGAGGCTTAGCTTCGCCCCAGCTATTCTGGGGGTGCGAGGCAGGCACACTGGGGGTTAACGCTCGAACAGAAGAGCAGTTTCTCTCACCTCAGAGGAAGGAAAAGGCTCCTAATGGATTTCGCTCTCCCCTTCGATTTATTAGATCTTACGGGAAATTTAACGTGGTATGTCCTTTGTGTCAAATCACTGAATGAGGGCTTTTTACTCTGAGGAAATCCCATACACTAAAAAAGGAATTCAGCAATTAGTAGGGTAAAATTCACACCGGCAAAACTTTCATTACTTTACAAAAGGCTCTTTTAGTGAGCCAATTCGAGGGCTTTAAAAAGAACACGTTAAGTGAGGAACATAAGCCTGTTTCCTGAGTAATAATTTCAGGTAAATTGACACAAACACGGCCAAATGTTCTTGGTGCCCGGCAGGACCCGGGAGAAATCAGCTAATTTCTAATTATGTTGCCTATGTGCCCTGGCAGCAAACTCTGCACCACCTTTGGTTACAAAATTGTACCTCAGTGCTGGGGAAAGGTTTTCTTTCCCCCCTTTTCTTTTTCTTGACTACCTCTGTGCCTTCAGACAAGAGGCTCTTTGGATAACACCTTTTTATTTATGAGGAAAACATTTGGGAAATTTTATTTTTTTGTTTTTAGTCCTCGCCAGAAAATAAGGGGCCGTGTACAGGGTATTCATGGAGACTAAATCAGCGAAGAGGCTCTCACTGTGAGCCGAGCGTTCAGGGGTGATGTTTGGGAACCGGACTTGGACACAGAAGCCCAGTGTTCGCGGTCGCCGGAGGGATGATGGTGGCTCCGGCTGCGCGCAGAGCCTGTGCTGCTGTGGGCGAGCCACGGGCGCTGGGGGAAGCGAGAGAGCCACGGAGGGGCGTCAGAGTTGAGAACGTTTGGACCCACCCCACTGTGCAGTTCGTTTTTTATTTTAAACAATGATATGTGCAAGTTTTTATTTAGGCCAACGGATGAAGTCATAGAATGAATATATATGGGCGGTAGAGTGGGTGGGGCCTCCTGAGGGAGACCCAGAGCCGGCCTGCAGACCTTCGGGCACGCCGCCAGGCTGTGTCTGGGGCACCGGCTGCTGCTCGTTCACTAGAGCGGCCTCTTCGCCGGAGCTCTTTTTATCTTCTCGTCTGTGACCCTGACGTATTTCTGAAAAGAGGTTAGCATCTTCTATTCTGAACAGTCTAGTTAAAACCACAGTAGAGGTGCCTCTTGCTCCAGAAGAGAGAAAAGGACACGGTTAGAAAATGTGAACACTCTTTTGATGCAAGAAGTTTTGTGTTTGACTGTGGTATGTGTGCATACGTACATACTCATGTGTGCATACGTACATACTCATGTGTGCATACGTCTCTGTCACCTGGCCTCCTGCCTGAAGGGGTTAAGGAGCAAGTAACTGGAAGAGTCAAAATAATATTTTTTATGGCAAATGTTCGGCTTTCGTTTGCTGTGTTCCCAGGAAGCAGAAAACACCAAAGATCTCATGTTTTGTCTTCTTTCCTCACTTTCTTCCACTTTTTTTTTTTTTTTTTTTTGAGACAGGGTCTCGCTTTGTAGTCCAGGCTGGCCCTGAGCTCGCTATGTAGCCCAGGCAAGCCTCGAACTCAGCAATCCTCCTGTCTCTGCCTCCCGAGTGCTGGGGTTACAGGCGTGAGCCACCACGCCCAGCTCTTCCACTTCTTTTGATAGTCTGAATTTTAATATGTAATAATCGTTGGGCTCCTGAAGCTCATTTCCTTCCAGTGGGATTTCCCAGTCAGAGCTCTGACTGCCGTTCATTTGTCAGTCACCTGGTGGGTGGCGTGTACCTGTTTAACATCACAGGCATCTGTGACTTGCTCATAGTGTAGCCCAGCCCTTCTGTCCTGCAGACTATCTCTCTCCAACTCTATATTCACATTAAAAAAGAAGAGGCACAATTTTAGCATTTAGGGCCATTAGCTGAATAAATGGTATGTCATTGTCGTTCTAGCGGAGTGAAGTGTAACTGTTGTTTAAAACCAGAAAATGGTAACAGGGTTATTTTGAAATGACAATAGCAGTAATATTTTGAAATGAGAAGAAAATGTTCAGAGGGTAAGAGGAAGTGCGGGAAGACAAAGGAAAGGGAAGAAGTGAAAGAAAACAAAAAAGCAGAAACAAAGCTGATGTATCTGGGGGGTGGGAGGTTGGAAGGACGCCAGGGGAATGGAAAAACATGAGAATCCAGAGACATCAAATACAGGTATGAACTGTCAATGACGACTGTGATCATGATGTATAGCTAAAACGTACCGATGAACTCAATAAAGGGGGAAAAATGCTTTAAAAAGTCACAGATAGAAGACAAACATAGTCATACGGGTTGCTTGGGGTAAGGCATTAAGGGAGAGGATCTTTACAAGAAAAGTGGCTGCCAAAGACTTTTTAAAGAATGAACTTGTAAGGTTTATTATAGATGGGGGGGGTCTGTATTCCACTCACCCTCAACTTCTGCCAGTTACTGAGGCCACCTTATCTGTGCAGAACGAACAGCAGTATTTTTCAGGTAAAAATTTTTTTAGGGAGGGTTTTTCGCAAGGTAAAAATGTTTAGATACTAGATGTCTCAAGAGTTTCTAAACACGGACCGGAGGGTTAGCTCAGTGGTTCTGGTGCCTGCCTCGCAAGCGCAAGGCCCTGAGTTCGATCCCCGGTAACCACATATAATGCTGAGCATGAAGACTCATGCCCACCAACAATCAACACCTCATACTACAATGCTGGATGTGGTGGCTCACGCCTGTCATCCCAGCACTCGGGAGGCAGAGACAGGAGGATTGCTGAGTTCGCGGTGGCTTGCCTGGGCACCATAGTGAGCTCAGGGCCAGACTGAATTACAAAGCGAGACCCTGTCTCAAAAGCAAAAAAAAAAAAAAAAAAAAAGAATTTCTAAACACCTTTAAGCACCAAGGGATCACAAACCCCACTGATGCCTGTGGTCTGTCATGATTATCATTAATATTTCTTTTTTTTTTACCCTCAAACAGTCTTGTGTATAATATATTCTACGGTCATGCTAATCAAGTTCAGATTTGGGAAATGGAGCTTTGATTGAATTAAGTATTACCTCATAGGACTCTACCTTTACTGTTAAATACATAATCTAAAACAGAAAATGTGTGAACTAGGACTCAGGGTAGGAGAAGGGAGAATGATTCTGTCTTGTGTTAAGAAAAATACAAGGGAGGTCCCCAGTGGAACATGTCTAAGCGATTTCATTGCTTTTTGGCTTATGTCCAGAAAGGAGCCAGTGATACGGCTTTCTATAGTAAATGTACATAAATGTCTTTCCACGAGCAGACAAACACTATTTCCTGCTCAGTGTTTACAACGAGGCTGTCAGAAGTTTCAGTCTCAGGATATTAATAAAGATACTGAGAAAGCTTTCTGAGTAAGCCGAGAGCTCGTATTAGAATGTGCAGGGGGAGATTGTTTCCTCTCAGTGGCTGTCTGAGGAGGACGAGACACACATGGAAATACCAGCGCTGCCGCTAACCACAGCGTCGAAGTCGAATTCTTTCGTTATGCTCTTAGGGTGCTTAGGAACCGTTAGAGGAGACTCTTCCTACAGTTCACCAAATGGGGGTAGATTCATTTCCTTCAATCCGTTTGAAATTTCTTGCTGGTTCAGTGTCCCCTAGTGGTAATTTATCTCAGTGAACAAGCCGGTTACAGCGAGTAGTCTGAGACCTAAGTCGATTATGGCCTCCTTCACTAGTGTTTGCCAATACACACGAATTCCGAGGCCCTGCTAGGTGCCAATAGCCTGTTCTCTTAACCCTCCCATTGCACGGATGAGGAAGCTGAGGTTTAGGGACTGTGCATTGCCTCACCCAAACATAGTGTACGGTTAGCAGCAGAGCCAGGATATGAAACTAGAATTCCTGAGTCTTGTTCTGACTTTTCTCATCTGTTTACAACACTTTCTAATCCCCAAAAGATAGATAGGGTAAGGAGCCTTAGAAGACTGTCCTCTTCTGCCTCGTGTCTTCACTCCCTGACTCTGAGAGCAGAGGAGAAAGCAGGGAGAGTGACAAGGACCTTGCTCTGACCTGTCCCCTGGCTGTCGTCTCTGGGCCGCTTCTCCAGCGCTTTCCCTGTGACTACTCACTGGGAGCCTGTTATTCTCTGGGCCCTAGAGATACAGTCGTGTCCGAGGGAGAAAGTGTTTGAGTTTCTTATTCTCGCTGACGCCGGTTTTCCACGTATAAAATAGAGGTGGGGGAACCATTGAACACCGTGGAAGGCAAACACTGGGGGTCATCCGGAATACTGTAGGAAAGAGAATATATAGCCAGTGAATGCAAAATGGTGATCCTATGGTCCACTGGTATCTAGACTGTTGAGATGACACTGTAGAAGGATATATTTCCAACACTAAATGATAAGCTTTTTGTGTAGGCAGCATTTTGCTACTGAGGCGATAATATATTTACTTAGAACTTTTGCTCGCTCAGGAGCATATTGTTATTTAGGAAGCTTTCTCTTTTTTAGGAAATACATAATGTTTGAGAGCAGAATCTTAGGAAATGAAAGAACCACTGAATGTTAGGGCACAAGAAGAAGTTAAAGATTTTCTAATTCAGCCTCTTCACGTCACAGTTTGGAACACAAGTGGGAAAGTCACTAGTGAATTTGTTCATTCAGCAATGTTCCTGCACGCCTGCCATGCGCTGTGTAAGTGGTATGCTGGTCTACACGGTGGGATTATCGTTGTGTGGAAAACAGCCACGGTCCCTGTTTCATTGGCCTAGGTGGCGGAGGGAAGGAGCCTGATGAATACACACTAAATGCACGTCCAGTAGATGAGGTGGAGGCCTCAAGAAGCCAGGATTAAACCAGGTAAGGGATAAAGGATGACGAAGGGAGCACCCTTCCGGGGCACGTCCCACGAAGGTGCTATCTGAGGTGAGGAAGGGTGCTGCGTGTATGCGGCTCTCTGGGGAAACCCCGTCTGAGGCAGAGAGAACGCCAAGTGCGAAGGGGCCGAGGTAGACTCACACCCAAAGGTCAAGGTGAGCAGGCGGGAGTGGCGGGTACTGTGATCTGACAGCACCAAGGGGAGGGACTCGGTGTGCGAGGCCGGGTGGGCACAGTGAGGGCTCTGAGAGTTTTGGGCAGAGGGCAGTAGAATCTGATTTCTGTTTTAAAATGGCGGCGCCTGGGCCAAGGCCTGCCTGGGATTTGGCTTCTCTAAGCTACATCTCATATGTCTTTCCACTAAAGCAGCCAGCACCATGCACTTGAGCTGAATGTAAAGGACAAATCTTGGAGAAATAAAATCTTTGTGCTTTAATGCTACCAAGATTGCCACTTCCAACCAGAGTTTAATAAACACAAAATGATAAAATCATGGTCATACTTTTTTCCTTAGCCGTCAGAAGGAGAAATGGCAACATTTAGATCTTCTAATGTATCGTGAGGGAACTTCATGATGAAGAAAACAGGAAACATAAGACAATGTGCCTCATGATGAGAAACCATGTAGTAGCTCTTGCCTAGAGCGTCAGTGGGTAGAGAAAGAAGTTGCCCTCGGAGACCACTGCTCTCAGCCGATGGCCTGCCCTCTGCGTGCTACTTGTAAGCTTGTGTACACTTCTAGTCTGAGGTTATCGATTTACACTAAGCTCCTTCATGGTATGTGAGTAAATGGTTGTGTGAAATGTACCAAAGTTGGAAGGATTCTGCCTTTTGGAAGAAAGAAGTTTATAATTCCTTAAATGGAGATTCTTTTTTTTTTCACTTCTTATTAGTATTTTCTTTCATTTTAGATGGTCACATTCACTAAGTTGTGGTGAGTTTGGAGTTCCATCACTGCACCTGGAGTGGTGTCTGTCGGATTCTCTGAGGACAGTGGGAGAATCTCAGTGGGGCTACGCCTGTTGCCTAGATACTGCCAATCGTTAACACACCAGCCAGATGTGTGCTGTTATCTCCACTCCACAGCAAACAGACCCCGAGAAGCTGGTATTCAGGCCACATCTGCTCAGTCAGCAAATAGCAGAGCAGTACTGTTTTCGAATCCCATCTGGCTTTCCAGCTGAATAGCTTTCCGCCCACCCGTATCATGGCCACAATCGATGGGAATCCAGTGAATCAGGGTGATTTAATGTCGGCAAGCTATCAAGCATGCACTTGTGCTCTGGTACTTTTAAATACTTGTTTTAGAGCAAAGGAATCACAGGATTCGGAGTTTGAAGGTTTTGTAAGTCATTAAGTCTAAACTCCTTGTTGATTCTTACAAAAGCTTCGCCGGAGATTTATTTCCCCAGCCACGCTTGTGTATCGCTAGTGTTGTGGGACACCCCAGGCAAGTTTTCCCTCATCAGTGCCGTTTGGGAAATTACGAACTTCCTCCTTCTACTGTGTCAACATCTGTCCTTCTTTCAGTGTTTGAAGTCATGTAGAACAGAGCTAGCTGTGTGCTGGAAGACACTAGTCATGTTCCCATTGAGATTTCTATGGTAGAAGTCCGTGTTGACATGGCTTTTCCCTCGTGTTGTGGTCTGAAGTCAGGTTTCCATCCTGGTTAATTTCTTTTGCACACTCCTGAGTTTGTTTCTATCACTTTAAAGCAGGACATTCTGCGCTCACGGAAGTTTGCATCTTGGGGTCAGGACACTTGTCTGCTCTGAGTGTAAGATCGCGTTGCAGTGACTCACGGTGAGGATTCCACAGACTCAACCCCGCGGTTCCTCTTATCCGTTTTACTGTCATCTCATCCTGTAGCGTTGCAGTTTAGACTTGTTTTTCAATATTTATCTGTACTTTCTTTTTTTTTGTTTTTTGTTTTTTTGAGACAGGGTCTCGCTTTGTAGTTCACGCTGGCTCTGAGCTCACTATGTAGCCCAGGCAAGCCTCGAACTCAGCAATCTTCCTGTCTCTGCCTCCCGAGTGCTGGGATTACAAGTGTGAGCCACCACGCCTGGCACTGTGGAATGTGGTATTGATTGTTGGTGGGCGTGAGTCACCACGCCCAGCACTGTATGTGGTCATCAGGATCGAACTCAGGACCTTGCGCTTGAAAGGCAAGCACCTGAACCACTGAGCCAAATCTCCGGCCCTATCTGTACTTTCTTTTTAAGAAACTGAAAAAGATTCAGTTCATTGCTCAGAGTTTTCAAAATATTTTTTAAATTGAATCCTTTACTGGTACAATTTAAATATAGCTCACAATTACACTCAACATTAGGAAATTTGTACCAGTATAAGATACAAGTTAATTCTCATTCTTACCCATAGCTCTACCCACCCTACCATCCCCACCCCCCATTATGTGTGCTTTCTTTTTCTTTTTAAATCATATTTATTATTTCCCCTCATTACTGTCCCCTACCACTTTCCCTTTGAATATTTCCTATTTCACAAAATTTATCATACATTCTAGAACTCATTTACATCTCTAAATATTTTCTTTCATACCAGAGAAAAATATTTTGAATTGTAGCTTCAAGGCACACCAGTCCTACTTACAAGAAAATCACTTTGCTTCAAGACATATTTTTGTTTTTTTGAGACAGGGTCTCGCTTTGTAGTTCAGGCTGGCCCCGAGCTCACTATGTAGCCCATGCAAGCCTCGAACTCAGCAATCCTCCTGCCTCTGCCTCCCGAGTGCTGGGATTACAGGCATGAGCCATGAGGCCCTGGAAGACATATTTTTATTTTTTTGCATGATACCATTTATTTTTATTTTCTGGGTGATGTGTTGGAGCACAGAGAGAAATTTGCGTATGCATTATTTTAATGTTATGGAAAATGTTAGACCATCTTCAAGAGAGCAGATGGCAGATAGGAGCCTACAGACATCCTGGGATTCCTGGTAGATCAGATCACAACAGTCTGTTACCCTGATCCAGGCTTCTAGCAAAACATTGCGTGAGGCGGAACTCGGGGTCTCAAAGGAAATGTCAAGTTCTTAAAAGCCTTACCAATGTACCATCTCCCTGTCGTGTTTTCTCATTTCTCAAATACTTGGAGAAGGATGGAAGTGAGGCTCTGAACAAAATGAAATTCTTTCAGTAGCTGCCCGGTGCTGTGCCGCTGTTGGGAGAGTAATCCTGGAAAGGACACAGTGAAGACAAATAGCAAACGTGCCCAGAAGTGAGGGCTCACCAGTGGCCAGTGACTGAGGTGGTGACCTTAGGGTCAGCTGATTTCCCCCAAATCTGAAATAAACATTTATAACACTTTTGCTTTTACTGGGGAAGAAAGTATATCACAAAAAATATCTTACATAAGGATTTATTTTATTATTTTTAGCAGCATTTTAGTCCTAAGTATATGTTTAGAGTGAAAGTCAAATAAAATTATACAATTTTACCCTTTTGTTATCTAAAGACTCAAATATTGTTTGAAAATATTATAAAGTTGGAAAATTCTCAGAACTGACAGTGGACAATAAACAAGCAATCTGGTGACTAGTGGCAGTTTTAAGTTACACAAAGGAAAGATAGATCTCGTACACTGAGGGAATTTAAGTTGGTAGCTGGTCTACAAAATAAAATATCCTTGAAAAAATTAAATAAGGGCTATCCAAAAGTCTGTTGATCATATTTCTAATGAATTTTTGAGCATTCAAAAAATGATTAACGAACATGCTACTTCCATGACTTAGCTATTATGAGGTGTGCTGCTATAAATATTAGTATCTTTATATCATAGTAATGTACTATTTTTAACTCTTTCAAGAAGATACCTAGAAGGGAAATAGCTGGGATCAGATGAATTTCTAGGGTTTTTTTCCTTGAAGAATCTCCATGCTGATTTCCATACTGGTTGCACTAATTTACAGTCCCACCAAAAAGGTAGAAGGATTCCTTTTCCCCCACAGTCCTGCTAGCCTTTATTATTATTTAATTTTCTTCTTCTCTTTTTTCTCCTTTTTCTCCTTCTCCTTCTCCTTCTCCTTCTTCTTCCAGAGACTTGCTTTGCAGTTCAGGCTGGCCCTCAACTCAATATGTAGCCCAGGCAAGCCTCAAACCCACAGCAATCCTCCCGCCTCTGCCTCCCAAGTGCTGGGAATACAGGTGTGAGCCACCATGCCTGACATTATGGTGTGTGGTATCAGGGTTCGAATTTGGGACCTTGTGCTTGCAAGGCAGATGCCAGAACCACTGAACTAAATCTCCAGTCCCTGGCAAAGTGTTCTTTAATTTTGTTTATTCTTTTGAAGAATCAGTTATGAGCCAGAGGTTTAGCTCAGTGGTTCCAGCGCCTGCCTCACAAGGGCAAGGTTCTGAGTTCAATCCCCGGTAACCACATACAATGCTGGGCGTGGAGACTCACGCCCACCAGCCATCAATACCACATACCACAGCAAGGTGGCTCATACCTGTAATCCCAGCACTCGGGAGGCAGAGACAGGAGGATTGCTGAGTTCCAGGCTTGCCTGGGCTACATAGTGAGCTCAAGGCCAGCCTGAACTACAAAGAGAGACCCCCATATCAAAAAGAAAAAAAAAAGAATCACTTCTTCCACCCTTGATTCTTTGTATTTCTTTATAGTCTCAATTTCATTAATTTTTTCTCTCATCTTTATAATTTCCTTCGTTGTACTAGCTTTGGATTTGGATTCTTCTTGTTTTTCTAGTACCTTCAGGTACATAATTAGGTTATTAATTTGGGGTTGCTCTGGTTTCTGAGCTGGGCATTACTAACTACAAAATTCCCCCTTAGGACTCCTTTCTTTGTGTGCCATAGGTTCTGGTACCTTCTACTGCCATTATTATTTAATTCTAGGAACTAATTTCTTTATTTTTTATGTGACCCATTGATTATTCAAGAGTATGTTAATTTCCGTGTGTTAGCACAATTACTGTGGTTTCTTTTGCCATTGATTTCTAGTTTCATTGCAATATGATAGCAGGCATTGGATAGTTTTGACCCTTCTGTATTCACTAAGCTATTCGTATTAGCTAGTATGTGTTCTTTTTGGAAAAGTTCCATGCACTAAGAAGAATGTGCATTCTATTGTTGGGTGGAACACTGTGTAGATATCTATTAAGTCTATTTGTTCAAAGATGTCATTCAACTCTATTATTTCACTTGATTTTATCTTGTGGATCTACTCGTGATAGTATTGAGTTTCCCCACTATGATTGTGTTAATGTTTGTCTGATCTTTTATGCCTAGTAGTGTTTATGAAGTTGGCTGTGTCAGTGCTCCATGCATATATTTTTTAAATTGTTATTTCTTCTCATGGGATCGTTCCCTTAGCCAATATGTAGTGACCTTCTTTGTATCTTCTGCTAGTTTTGGCTTGCATTTCACTTTTCTAACTATAAGGTAGCTACTCCTGCTTTTGTTGGCAGGAGTTTCCATCCATAGAATATTGTTTTCCACCCTTTGACTTTTAGCTTCTCCAAGGAAAATCAGCTGCAACAAAGCTCTTCTAAAGAGAGTCAGCATGAGATCTCCACCAGTTCTCCGTTTTCTCCATTTTGACAACAGGTCCCCTCCAGTGGCTCTTATCATTGGACTATTTTATTGTTGCCAATTTCTTTCCTTTCCCTTCTACTTAACTGTTAATCTTACCTGATATATTCATATCCTATTGGACATTTTGGCATTGTTTCATTTTCTCTCCCTGTAGTGCTGCTGTGGTGGTCATAAATTCCTTTAGGTGCTGCTTATCATGAAATTATCTCATTTCTCCACCAATTTTGAAATATTGTTTCACGGGACATGTCAGCCTGAGTTGGAGATTGTTTTCTTCCTAAGGCAGTGGTGGTGAACCCACAATAGATTTGCCACAGCCAGCTGTTTGTATCATCAAAAGCTCTAAAGGTTTTGGCAAAGCTGCTCTATAGTTTGCCAGCCTTTAAGGTTTGTGTTGAGAAATCTGCTGTAATTCTAATGGTATCCTCTATAAGGGATTTATTGCTTTTCTCTAACTACTTTAAGGTTCTCTTCTTGTGTGTCGGACATCTTGGATTTTCACTATGGATGTCATAGGGAGGTTCTTTCTTATTGTGGCTATTTGAAGTTCTGTAGATATCTACCCCAAAGCCTCACGCACTCCTAGGTGACTGGGTCATAGGTGATTGTACTAGTCAGTGTTTGCAAGAGAAACAGACTTAATGCAGGACACAGAAACTTTCAAGATTAGCTCACAATACCTGCCCCCAGAGTCAGATGTGGAAGAATACAAGAGCTCTGTCTGCATGCCAGAAATCTGAAGAATCCAGCCAAAGGCCTGGAGCCCACAGCGATGTCCCCTAGGAGTCCACGTCAGGAGGCTGGGGAATCTGCGATGGAGGACTGAAGTCTGTGCTGGAAAGCCCAAGGGCTGGCGCTGGGAGCCAGAGGAGTCTGTGTCGGAAAGTTCAAAAGCTGGCGCTAGAAGCTGAAGAGCCTGTGCCAAAAGCTAGGAGACAGTGCCCTAGGTGAAGGCAAAGACTGGAGCTCCCCGAAGAGAACAGAGCCGACCTTGATGATAGCGAGGACACGGGGCGCTACAAAGAGAAGAGCAGAAGCGTCTCAGAAAATCGGACCCAGCGAAGCTCTTCCAGGGTAAATCATCATGAAATCTTCCCTTTTCGCTCTCCTTTTATACCATTCCAAAAACAAGCCTCCTTAAGCAGATCTTCCATGCCCAGATCATGCTAACTCAGCTCAGTTGGATGTTGCCACGAAGTTGACAATTAACCAACCATCGCGGTATGTGACGCTGGATTAGTTCGCTGATGTAGTTTTAGGTGCTGACTTCCTGGATAGGGACCGCCCACCCGGAGTGTGGGCAGCACTGACCAATAGGCCTGGAGCTTGTATGGAAGAAAAAGGGAAAGAAGGAAGTCTGTTTTCTGCCTCCTATCCATCCACCTCTTCCACGGTAACCTCCTTGGAGCCGCTACGGACTGAAACCTCTAAGGGAAAACAGACTTTCCTCCTTTTACTTGTGTGTATCAGGTACTGTGTTTCAGCTATGAGGAAGTTATGAAGACAGTGAGTATCACTAATCTGTATGTTAAATTATCTTTCTGTATTTGGAAAGTTTTCATCTATTATTTCAGTAAACAGGTTTTTATGGCATTGTACGATCTGATTTTTCAATAAATCCCATTAGTCTTGGCAAAATATAGGAGCTGTTGGATCCATTTTTCATGTTCTCTTGGCTTTAAGATGCTTCTTCTTAACTGGTCATTGCAATAAATCAGCATTCTAGTGCTAAGAGTCTCCTCACATTGGTCATTTCTGATGCTTTTTCTTTCAACAGAATCTCCTGAATTTCTACTTGGGGCCCCTTCTGGAATTGAATCCACTTTTATGCTTGCCATGCATATTTTGCCTCATTTTGTATATATCTTTTTATTGGTGTATTTTTAGACTGCCTGATTTTAATTGTCGCAAAATGTTGTTATATCTTTTTATTTTTCCTTTTGAGACAGGGTCTCGCTTTGTAGTTCAGGCTGGCCCTGAGCTCACTATGTAGCCCAGGCAAGCCTCGAACTCAGCAACCTCCTGCCTCTGCCTCCCGAGTGCTGGGATGACAGGCGTGAGCCACCACGCCCGGCTCTGTGGTATGTGGTACTGATTGCTGGTGGGTGTGAGTCACCACGCCCAGCATTGTATGTGGTTACCGGGGATCAAACTCGGGACCTTGCACTTGTGAGGCAGGTGCCGGAACCACTGAGGTAAATCTCCAGCCCAAAATGTTGTTATATCTTATGCGATCTTGCCAATTGCCTTATTGTACTATTTTGTTTTCTCCCCTAATATCACTTCAGACAGTTTGACTGGGATGTTCTTTTTTTTTTCTTCTCTTCCCATTGAATGCCCCTTGTATCAGCTTAGGGAGAGTTGGGAGTGTTTGGAGGAATTTTGTTGGCTTGTCTTCTCTTGTTTCTATTTTTGTTTTGTGGGGAGGCTCGTGGGTTTTATTGTAGTGGGAAGTTTTATTTGGAATCCTCTTTAGTTCATGTCTACTTTCCAGTAACATTTTCTGAGCACGGTTCACTACTGGCCATTGACTCTGTCTCAGCTTCCAACCGCCTTCGTTTATTGGAGGTGGGAAGGTTCAGCTTGTGTAGCTCAATACCCACTGCCCCCAGAAGAGCCCACAGTATTGTTAATACTCCCTAGACAATGTAAACATTAGCATCTCAAGAAAACCAATTAATAGCAACAGCAATGACACTATAGTAGTAAAATCAGCATCAATTATAGAGAACCAGAGAATGAAGAACAAAGCAAAATTTGACAATTTTTTTTTTTCACACAGGGTCTCACTTGTCTGGCCCTGAGCTCACTAAGTAGCCCAAGCAAGCCTCGAACTCAGCAATCCTCCTGTCTCTGCCTCCCAAGTGCTGGGATTACAGGCTTGAGCCACCATGCCTGGCATTGTGGTATGTGGTGCTGATTGCTGGTGGGCGTGAGTCACCACGCCTGGAATTGTATGTGGTTACTGGGGATCGAACCAGGGACCTTGCACATGCTAGGCAGGTGCTGGAACCACTGAGCTAAATCTCCAGCCCCAAAATTTGAAAAATTAATAGAGGTGATATGAGGAAAAAAGAAAAGTAAAACAGAAGGACCTGTCGAGGGATAGAAGGAAATTAATAGTGATAGAGAACAATTTCAGGAAAGAAGGAATAAGAAGAAGAAGGAAAAAGATAAACAGTAAATCGAGGAGATAAAGGAGGGGGAAACACTGGAAGGGAAAAAAATAAAAGAGAAAAATAGAAAGTAAAAGGAGAGGGGAAATAAAGTGGAAGAAAACTCCTCACCCTAAGATGAAGAAAAAACAAAACTAGTGCAAAGTATGAATAATTTTGAAAAGTTTGAGCGAAAGAAGAAATGTGTGTGTTATGGGGCCCGGCCAGGCATGGTTTCGCGTGCCCAGCTCCAGTGCCCGTGGGTCCTCGAGGCCCCTCCTCGCCCTGCAGGCCCTTTGCTCGTTCCCTGCAGCCTGCGGTCCCGTCTGAGCCGGTCTGCCGTTGCTCCCAGGGCAGATGGGAAGCGCGGCCGGGCCTCCGGCCTGCGGGGCTCGGGCGCTGTCGAGCTCAGTGTCCGCAGTCGCGGGAGCTGCTGCCCGCTTCCCTCCCGCGCTGCCCCGCCCGGGAGAGGGTCGGCCTTGGCCTCTGCTGCCCGGGGCTGTTCTCCCCGGCGCGGGAGCAGGTCCTACCTCGGAGGCTCAGGCTCTTCTCTCTTTCCTCCTTCTCTGTCTCTGTCTCTGTCTCTGGCTCTGTCTCTGTCTCTGGCTCTGGCTCTGGCTCTGTCTCTGTCTCTGGCTCTGGCTCTGTCTCTGGCTCTGGCTCTGTCTCTGTCTCTGGCTCTGGCTCTGTCTCTGGCTCTGGCTCTGTCTCTGTCTGTCTCTGTCTCTGTCTCTGTCTCTGTCTCTGTCTCTCTCATGGGTGTGTGTGTGTGTGTGTGTGTGTGCTTGTGAGCGCGCACACGCACAACTCTGGCCTCGTGGTGGGAAGACCACAGGCCTCCCCGTCCCGTGGCACGGCCCTCACTGCTCTGGGGTCTCCGCCCCTTCGGCGTCTGCTCTGTCCCGGTCCGTGTCTGAGTGAGCGGCTTCTTCCCGGCGCCCGCGGCATCGCGTCGGAGTCCGCAGGACGCGGGGGAGGGGAGGGTCCCGCTAAGGCCTGTTTCGTCTCCACCGCGACGTGCGGAGCGTGAAAGCTGCCTCCCGTCCCGCTTGCTTCGCGCGTGCGGCCGCCGAGCGTCACACCCCTACAGCTGCAGCCGCTGCGTTGGCTCCCGGCTCCGCGGCCCCCTGGGGGCCCCGCGTCAGGACTTTCTTGGCCTAACTTTCCGACGCGACCTTCCCGCTCCCCCGGGCCCTAACCGAAAGCCCGGGCTGTGCTTCATTCCCGATCGTGTGGCGAACGGGAGAAGCGAACAGACCCTGAGCTCTGTGCTGGAGGTAGGGGAGGGGCGGCGCCCAGCAGTCGCCCGACTTCATGCCAGGATTTCCCAGGTGCCTGTTCCAGTTCCCAGAAAGGCTGTCCTCGCTGCTAGTCTCTACCACACGGTCCTGAGACCCAGCTCTTGGATTGCTAGTATTTTGTCTGTTTAGTCACTGGTTTTATGTTAGCTGATTATGCATTCAACTTTAGTCATTACTTTTTCCTTTGGGGGAGTTTTCCAGCGTTTCCTTCCTCATGCTCATTTTAGTAAGGAGTTAGAGGAGGCTTTATAATTGCTATTGAGTAAATCTTACATGAGGGTAGAGGTGTGTGTTACTGCTAGCTACCTCCACCCCACCCGTCCTGTATCCTGCCCATCTGCCATCCAGATCTTCACCTACCTGCCTGTCCTCCACTCACCTGCCCATCCACCCTTAGTTATTATGTGTGAGATAGTGCCTGGAAAATGTAAGCGAAGGCGAAGGCCAGGCCTGCCTGTAATCCCAGCTCTCGAGAGGCAGAGGCAAGAGGATTGTCATGAGTTTGAGGACAGCCTGGGTGAGTTCAAGGCAGCCTGAACTAAATATTGAGACTCTGTTTCAAAAAAAAGGAAGAAAGGAAGGAAAAGAAAGAGAGAAAGAGAGAAAGAAAGAAAGAAAGAAAGAAAGAAAGAAAGAAAGAAAGAAAGAAAGAAAGAAAAGAAAGAGAGAAAGAAAGAAAGAAAGAAAAGAAAGAAAGAAAGAAAGAAAGGAAAGAAAGAAAGAAAGAAAGAAAAGAAAGAAAGAAAGAAAGAAAGAAAGAAAGAAAGAAAGAAAGAAAGAGAAAGAAAGAAAGAAAGAGAAAGAAAGAAAAGAAAGGTAGATTGTAGGCAAGCAAGGTAGGTCTTAAGGACAAGGATCAGCCACTGTGGGGACTGACGAATCCAGAGTGGCAATTCTGACCGTCACATGGAGGATAAGTTACAGTCAGGTGAGTTACAGTTTGGGTACAGCTCCCCAGAGGACTGAGGGCACTTTGGGGCCTTCCTGCTGCTGTGAGCTGCGGAGCTGTGCAGTGGTGTCCAGGAGTGAGAGCTTTTCATTGCGTGAGGCTCTCACCATCCACCAGACATAGATTTTGGGGATGAGAAGAAGATAATGTCCTTAGACAAGATGCAGTCTCCTATTAGTAGTAGTAGCAGCACTACCAATAGTGTAGAAGTAGCAGCAGCAGCAGCAGCAGCAGCAGCATGAAGGGTAGCTCTGACCCACACCCCATGCACTTTAAATTTTAAATTTTGAGACAGGGTCACACTGAGTCTCCAAGTTGTCTATGCCAGGCTGGAAAATGCAACCCCCCTGCCTCAGCCTACCAGAGTGCTGGGATTACAGATGTATAGCATCATGCTTGGATCCACTTATTTTCAAAAGGTGTCTTATCCTAGCCTTTAAAAGAAATCGTTAGCAATTAATAGTGTTACAGCCAGAGGCAAATAATAGTTACGAAGTCTTGAAATTTCCAGATTTGCCACTGGAAATTTCAAGACTGAAAAACTGAATCTTAGCATTAATCCATTTATTCATGTTTTTGTGACATGTTAGGTACTATTGTAGCAGCTTTCCAGACCACAATTTCTATTTTACACATAATATTTACAAGTCTTTTAGCCAGCTTACTCCCAAAGGATTGTTTCAACTAGATAATCTTAAACCAGCAAAAACTTCTGTGACTCTGAAATACCAGTAAGTCACTCAAGAAATTAATCTTCTTAGTTTAATGTCATGTCCTATAACCTAGTCGCTAAATAATCTTTTGCAAACAGAGATCTCATACAACTGGCCAAAGGTGGAGCGCTTGACACTGATTTCTGAGGGACTGAGAAGCGAAGCGCTTTGGAGCAGGCCTCCTGCGGGATACACCGTCGCAAGGAGCTAAGTGCTGTTTGTTTCTGGACTCGACGCCTGTCGCCTGGGCTCACTCCCTGGCCCACACGAGGGGAGGGGGGCCGGCTACGTGCAGCACACGGCTGGGAAAGCGGGAGAGGAGCCATGGAAGAAGACTTAGTGACTCAGCTGGGCTCTGAGTCAGCCGTTCCGCACGGGTCTGGTATGGCAATTGCGGGGCATGTGCCAGTGCGGAATGTTAAAAACAGAAGTCTCCATCCTGGACATCCTTTTATTTAGTGCATAGCCTTTCCATAGAAATGACTGCAAGCCCTAATAAGGTTGGGATTTATAAAACTAAGCGATCTATTTGAGGTTGGCTGTCAAGGCGTTTCTTTTTTTTTTTTAATTGAATTCTTTATTGGTACAATTTATATATATCTCAAAATAAGGCGTTTCTTGCTATATGATTTTTTTTTTAAGAGGGGGAAGAGTCCTCCCACTCTGATTGAGGAAAGGATGGTGGCCACTGGCTGCAAAGGGAAACAGATGTCTTGGCTGGGTTGTGGAGCGCGTGCCTATAACCCCAGCTCTGGGAGGCTGAGGCAAGTTCAAGCCCAGCCTGGGCAATTAGGTGATTCGGAAAATCCTGCCTCAAAAAATAAAAGGACTAGGGGCGTAGCTCAGTCCTAAGGTGCTGGGCTCAATCTCTAGTTACAGAACAGCAAAACAAAACAGTATGGCCAGCTCTCTTGAGGGGAGTGGGGCTGGGGAATGGAGCAGGAAAAGGGAACAGGAAGTGGCTGAGAGAAGAGGGAGAAAGGTTGTGGTGCAGCCCAAGCTGGCTTCAAACTCACGGAGATCCCCCACCCTCCTGCCTCAGCCTCCCCAGTGCTGGAATGAGGGAGTGCGCTCCCATGCCCGGCTCAAGGTTAACTCAAGATTAACCTGGACTACACAGTAGTACTCTCGAAAAGCCAAAAATTAAATCAGAGATGAATTGTGCAATGCTTTTCTAGGGTTTATAAGGAAACTACAAATTAAGATAACAGTCACCAGCAAATTTTAGATGAAAACAGGGGAGAATATAAGAATCCTCAAAATAATTTATACCAGGGGCTGGAGATTTAGCTCAGTGGTTCTGGCCCCTGCCTCGCAAGCGCAAGGTCCTGAGTTCGATCCCAGTAACCACATACAATGCTGGCCGTGGTGACTCACGCCCACCAGCCATCAATACCACACACCACAGTGCCGGGCGTGGTGGCTCACGCCTGTCACCCCAGCACTCGGGAGGCAGAGGCAGGAGGATTGCTGAGTTCGAAGCTTGCCTAGGCTACATAGTGAGCTCAGGGCCAGCCTGAACTACAAAGCGAGACCCTGTCTCAGAAAAAAAAAAAAATTTATATCAACCCAGCAAAGGGATTTGTGTATTTTTAAACCTCTGAATACCAATAGCTTCCAGTAGAGGGGGGTAGAGGGTCAACTGATTTGACTTTGAGGAAGATCCAATTTAAAAACAATTTTGAATAATACTTTGAATATTTACCTAATTCTTGCTTAATCTTGGTTTAAGCATTTTGTAGATTGATTTGCATAATTTGCTTTCATGCTCTAACCACCTGAACAACTAGCATTCTAGACAGAGCATGAACACTAGTAAGTGTAATGGTAGGACATTGGGGCACTGCTCAGTGGACACTGTTTCGGATATTCCTCCCAAGACTTTCATTATTTGAACACAAAGTCCATATTCATATAAGTCACTGCATGCCTCAATTCAAACCAGTATTTAGCCTACAAAGAAATAACCGTATAAGCATGAGCAATTTCAAAATTGCATTAATGGTATTATATTATAGATCTTAAGACTTCATCATGAAAGACTCCCCAGAGAAGGAATTAATTACTTTACCTGAAAAATATGCATTGACAAAATGAGGCAGGAACTTTTATCATAGGATAATCCTGTGGTTATCAGCTCTCTTTGAATACTTCTCTGACACGTGTGATACCTTTGACTTTTTAATGCATTTCTAATATGAAATACTGTCTTAGGAGGGCTTTTTTGAGATTTAGTGGCTGTTAGGAAAACAACTAATTGAAATCACTAACACATACCCCTCAACCGTGTCTTTAGCTCACCGCTGAGAGGATCATAACTCTGCCCACTCCTAAACCCCGGTCATGCCTGGACATGCCAGCCGAGCTATGCTATGGCTCGTACGAGACTCTTTCTGGGGCTCTGGAGGATCCTGGGAGAGTCAGGCAAGAAGAGAGATCCGGGAGCAAATGGTGCATTCATTGCTGATGTGTAATTTGTTGGCTTAAGAAGAAAAACTGGGAGTAAGTCTGAAGAGTAGCTTTATACAGAAAACAGACTTGAAAGACAGAAGTAAAATCCAAGCCGACAGAGTGATTTTCTCTCCCAAGTGCTTCAGTAAGTGCAAGAATAGCAGTCCACTCTGATGCTCTGAACTGACCAGGAAAATGGCCAGTGAATCCTCTCTGTTCAGGAGCCAGTGCTGCCTTAAGTAGAATAGCTTGGATCACAGTCTGGGACAAAAAACCCTACTCATCCTTGGCATGTAAAGAGGCAAAGGCCAGTCATGTCTATACTCTGAACATAACAACCAAATTGAAAATGCTGGTTTAAAAATAAGTGCCCCATCCAGCTGTGCATTTAAAGGTTATTGGTTCAACGAATTTAGGTGATAGTTTAGTGAGGCTTTTCCACAGAGATCCTGTCAAGTCCAAGGAAGAATTTTCATTACGTTGCTCAGTATATTGATGGGATTTGCCTCTAGGAACAGCTCAAATCGCCCCCACAGGATGGACATGAGGATGGAGCACAGTAAAGAATCGAAGGATTGTAACTTTTAATTCTAAGATGTTGGTGCACAGGTAGTTTAGCTTCAATAGGTCTTCAACAGAATATGACCCCAAGGGAGACAAGGAGATGGTTTACCTCCTTTCCAAGGAAACACCCTAAACCACAGTATCCCCTCTGTGACCGGAAGGAAGTCCCCAGTGAGGATGGTGTTGTGGAACATGCCTCAGCGGGAGATCGGAGAGGGACAGGGCCAATCGCCAAGGTAATTTGTTACAGAGCATTAGCGAGCCCCCTATTGGAGATGTCCAGAAGTGTTCGTGTGATGTCAGGGATCCTGAAAATCTTACACTAATGGTTGGTTGACACCGACTGTCTATGAAATATGAATTATAACTGCACATTAACTCCAGCAATACATAGACAGGTTTCAGCTTTATAGGAAGACAATCAATGAATGTGAATTGAAATGAGGAGCTTTAGCTGTTCCTGTTGACACCACTGGCAAAAAATCTGCTTGGGACATACGTGTTTGAATTTGTAGGTCCCAATGGGGAGATGTGTCTTCAAGAGGTGTTTAGTAATCATGATATTTTCAGCACTTGTTGGGTGTTGTAGAGAATGCAAGAGAAACGTGATTCTCCTTGACTTACAGACTTATGGTCAGTAGGATATTACACAAGTACACAAATAACAGAAACAAAAGTGGGAACTAGGAAGGTACTGACACTTGCTTAATTTTGGTAACTAATTTTGCCACTAGCCCAAACTGGTGGACTTGTGGTGTATAATTTCCTTAGGCAAACTTGAAGAAAAGCAGCGGAACAGATACAGTTCTCATTCAATTCTTCTTCTTAAACTCCTTTTCTACTTGCTATAATTTTATATTTAACTGTCCCCTTGTGTGAACAATGCACAAGAGAAGCCTAGGTGGGGTTAGCACTATGTAGTCCTTACAATGACTAAAGTTCATATTAACAAAGCCTCTACTCAGGGGTTTCTTTATGCTTGTCTCTAATTCCACTGTAGCCAAAATTCTTTTATTGTATAAATTAGATTTATAAATGATAATGTTTTTGAGATATTGGGTTATCTGATCTAAGAAGGCATATATTATAAAATGGAGCATTATTTCATGTTCCACCAATAAAAAGATTAAATTATGCCTTTATGCATTTTATCACTTAGAGTTTTAAGTTGATACTTACTGAAAGAGCTCTTTAAAACTCATTTAGAGGATTTATTAAGTATCCCACTTATACATACACAAAAAGGAATATTTAAGCAAAATAAATTGCTTAACATATTCTTAAAGCTTCTTCGCATTACATCTAACTTTTCCAGGCTGCTTTTTAATTCGGAGCGGTTGGTGCTTCTGCACATAATGCCTCCTCTGTGCAGCGCAGATATTGATGACGCACTGTGGCCTCTGTTAAATGTTTCTACTGAAGACACCACGCTCCTTTAAGTGTATATGTGAATTTTCTAAAAATAAACACATTAAATCACTAGCGAGACCACACCCTCGAACCCCCAAGAAGCCTAGTGTTCTGGGACTGTTCATTGCGGTCGGTCCACGTGAAGGAATTCAGAAATGCCCAGCAGGTCTGCCCACGCCGAGGCACGCCGTCGCTGCTCCGGCAGGCCTCTGGCGTGCAGCTCCGGCCCTCCTTTCCACACACGGCGCTCCGGCCCTGAGCTCTTGCGCAACCAACGCGGTGGAAGAGCCTGCACAAACTCCATATTCTTCGCTGCGCGCACTGAGGCTCGGCCCCGACCTTCCCCGGGCCTGGCGTGCGGCCGGGAACCCCCCGAGGCTCCAGGGACTGGGCTGCACGCTCGGAGTACGTGCAGTGGCAGCGCTCGGACTCAGGCAGAGGCCTTCAGTGCATGACTTCCCTGCTTGGGAAAAATATGGAATGAAATAAAATGAAATGAAAAAAAAAATACCCACCGGAAGACTGAAGACATCCGCTTGACGACAGCCATTGGTGAGTTCGTGGAGTCAGTTCCACCTCCAGGAAGCCGGGCTCTTGCGGACTGCAAGCCTGCAGGAGTTCACTGAGCTCAGGCTCCACAGCCGGGACCCAGACGGCCGACGGCTGTCTCCCTGTGACGAGTCAGCTCCGATCCGCGTGCCGCTGCCCATACTACCCACGGGAGACAGCAGATCCACGCTGCGAAGGCCCTTTCGGGAGTGCTTTTGGCTTTGTTTTTTAGTTGCTGTTGTTCTTTTTCTTTCTTTCTGATCTCTCTTTCATTCTTCATTTCTCTACTTTCTTGTTGCTGAGTCTAATATTGGTTTTTTTTTCTTCTCAACTGCTTGTATTTTTACAGGTGAGGGAAAGTAGTCTCCTGTTAGCTTGTTGCTGCTGGGAACTCCTATGATGATGGAAAGAAAAATAACCTAAGACTGATTGGACTCAGTGAGGAAACAGGAGACAGTGAAAAGGGTATAAAAACCTGTTCACAGATGTAATGGCAGAAAACTTCATACGAAAAGGAAAAGAATTTGACATACAGATCAGTGAGGCATATAGGATTGCAAGTAGCTGGGATGTAAAAAAATCTACACCTAAGCATAAAATAATCAAGATCCCAGAAATCCAACAGAAGAATAACATACTGAAAGCAGTAAAAAAAAAAAAAAAAAAGAAACAGTCATATACAGAGGAGCTCCATCGGCATCACAGCAGATATTTACAATAGAAACCCTCAAGTCAAGGAGAGCCTGGAGTGAAATATTTCAAGCCTTGCAAAACAAACTCTAACCTAGATTGAAGTATCCTGACAAAGTCAGAATATACATTCTTCTGAGCTGCTCATAGGTCATTCTCCAAAATAGACAACAAGAATATGTTTGAGTAGATGCAAAGGAATTGAAGTTATCCCTTGTACACACTGACCACAGTGCCTTGAAATTGGAGCTCAAGAGCAAAAGAAATTCCAAGATCCTCACAAACACATGGAAACTGAATAACACTTGGCTGAACAACCAATGGGTCACAGAAGAAATTAAAGAAGAAATTAAACAGTTTGTACAATTAAATGATCATGCCAGTACAACATACATGTATTTATGGGACATAATGAAAACAGTTCTATGAGAGAAATTCAGAGCAGCGACCGCTCATGCTAGAAAAACAGAGTGAGCTCAAATAAACAACCCAATGCTGAACCTCAAACTACTAGAAAAAGAGAAGCAAGATAAATACAAAGCTCATACAAGGAAGGAAATTATAAGGAATTATTTTTTAATTGGTACACTTTATTGGCACATTATATATGCACATCCCAAATATACTCCACATTGAGAATTTGTACCAGTATATGACACAACTTAAATCTCATTTTTCCCCTTCCCCTACCCACCCTACCACTCCTCCATCCCTATATACACAAGATTTGTTTCCTTTTCTTTTACCATCAATTTTTACCCCTAAACCATCATTATTCCCCTAAACGCCATGGGAATTATTAATTAGAGCAGAAATTAATGCAATGGAAACTAAGAGAACAACAGAAAAAAAATCAATGAATTAAAGAGTTGGATTTTTGAAAGAATAAAACCAATGAAGGCTTAGCCAACCTTATCAAAAAAAGGAAGAAAAGGTCTCAAATCCATGCTATTAGGAGTAAAAAGGAGGAAATACCACAGCTCCAGCAAAATTTAAAGGACAATAAATACTAACTGTGAGAACTTGTATTCCAATAAGATGGAAAGCACAGAAGAAATTAATAGAGATTCTTGGAAACATAAACTAAAGTTGAATGAAGAAGATATAAAAATACTGAATACCCCAATATCAATATGTGAAATTGAAAACATAATTAAAAAGCCCACTGACAAAGACAAGTCTGGGTCCTGATGGCTTCACTGCTGACTTCTATAATACCTTTAGAGAAGAGCTAATGCCACTACTTCTGAAACTCTTTAATGAAATCGAAAGGGACGCAGTAATCCCAAATGCATTTCTGGAAGCAACCATTAGATTCATTCCAATAGCAGAGAAAGACCCAGTCAAGAGAGAGAACTACAGGTCAATCTCCCTAATGAACATGATGCAAAAATCCTCAATAAGATACTGGCAAACAGAATACAGAGAATTATCAAGAAGATCATACAACCTGACCAAGTTGAATTCATCCCAAGAATGAAAGGATGGTTCAACATAATAAATCAATAAATGTAATGCACTATAGTTATCTGGTCATTTTGGCATTCATTTACACCTTCGGTTTCTCACAGTAGAGAAACAATGGGGTATTTACACACTGTGCCCTATTTATTTTGCTTATGAGTATAGCCTCAAGGTGTATACATTTAGCTAATAAATGTCTGAATTGCATTAACATTGATGCTTATAACTAATTACGTGTTGATTTATCCTCGTTACATTTTTCTGTGGTTGGCTCTTTTATTAGTACTATTTTTAAAATTTTACCCCTTTCCATTTAATTTCTTGCCTTGCCTAACGGCCTCACTGTGTTGGGCCTCGTGGCATTGTGACCCTGATTATCTTTTCCTAGGATATTGTTTAGAACTTTTTGGAGGGTTGGTTTGGTATCCATGAAGTTTCTCAGCTGTTCTTTCTCATGGAAGTATCCTATTGAAGGACAGCATTGCAGAATACATCAGTCTAGGTTGAAGGTTGTTTTCTTTGAAGGCTTGAACTACTTCACTCCAGGCTCTGCTTGACTTGAGGGTATGTGTTGAGAAGTCCACTGTTAACTCAGTGGGTTTTCCTTTGTATGTGATTTGTTTCTTTTCTCTAGCTCCTTTCAGTTCTTCCGTTAAATTTATTGTATCTTGACTGCCTAGGTATGAATTAACATTGTACTGAAGGTTCTAGTCCGAAAAATCACGTAAAAAAGAAAGTTATCCTGTGAGACCCAATCTGA
Organism: Thryonomys swinderianus; assembly: GCA_004025085.1. Lineage (NCBI taxonomy): Eukaryota > Metazoa > Chordata > Mammalia > Rodentia > Thryonomyidae > Thryonomys > Thryonomys swinderianus. The sequence goes on from PVIC010003281.1 coordinate 27,717, forward strand.
CATAAAAACTGCCATTTTGTTAAAAACCTCCACTTTGTGTCCTGTAGCCTCCCTGTGAACCCGGTACTTGTCTCCGTAGGAACTGTCCACCCAACCGATGCACGTAGCTGCAGATTGTATGTTTTTAGAACACACTATTCTGTAGTAATCAGTGATCTAATTGTTGCTATTGGCGTCTGTAATGACTCCCTCCTGCACTTTAACAATAGAATGATCTAATCATTCCTACATAGAAACCACCTGGTAACAGGTAGGGGGGGAGCAGATTTTGCCTTTAAATACTGTAATTTAGTCAAACACAGGGCCTTTCCTCCTCGGCTTGTCCTATGGGGAATGGACCCCAGCTAAGTAATAAAACTATTGATTGAACTTTAAGTCTGTGTGTGTCCTGAAAGATGGTTGCTTGTTGGGACTTGGACATAACAATTCATATTATAAAAGAAATAAAACTTTTTTGTTCCCCAGATGTATTAGTTTATGTAAAGAATATGCTAACAAAGCAAAAGAAAATGCTAAAGCTAATAAGTAAGTTCAACAAAGTTGCAGAATGCAAGATCAATATACACAAATCGATTGTGCTTCTATGTAGTAACAATGAGCAATCTAAAAATAAAATTAGGAAAACAATTCCATTTATAATAGCATAAAAGAACAAAATACTCAAAATTTAACAAAAGAAGTACAAGTCTAGCATACAAAAACTGACAGAAGAATGTTGAAAAATTTAGTTAATAACTGAAATAAATAGGTATCCATACTCATGGGTTAGAATACCTAATTTTGCTAAGACGGCAAAATCCCTAAACTGGTTTACAGTTCAGTGGGATCCCTATCAAATCCCAGCTGTCTTTATTTGGTAGAAACTGACAAGCAGTTTGTAAAATAAAACACATATGGAAATGCAAAGAACCAAGAATATTTTTTAAAAATCTATCCTGAAAAAGAACAGTTTTGAAAATTTCCAAATTCAAAACTTACTACAGAGCTACAGCACTGAAATCAGTGTGAATGATGCATAAGGATAGATTTATGGATTTGTGAAATAGAATTTTCCTTTTTCTTTTCTTCCTTTTATTTTTAGTTTTTTTGAGACAGGGTCTCACTTTGTACTTTAGGCTGGCCCTGAACCCACTCTGTGGCCTGGGGAAGACTCGAACTTTTGGCGATCCTCCTGCCTCTGCCTTGCTGGGATTACAGGTGTGAGCCAACACGCTTAGCACTGTGGTAGATGGTACCAAGGGTTGAACTCAGGACCTTGCGCTTGACAGGCAGACACCAGAACCACAGAGCTAAATCCACGACCCATAAAACAGAAATGAGTACAATAAAAACTCATATGTCTATTCAATTTATTTTTTTAGCTTTAAATTTTTTATTAGTACATGTGTAAAGTATATAGTATTGACATTTCTTGTTGGGAGTTGGTACATGTATATAGCACATCTCAGTTCTTTCTGTATCTCCTTTGCTTGTGTTCACTCTTCCTGACCACCACTTGCCCTCATTCTCATTTGAATAAAATCTGTCACCATATTATCTATCTTTTATTTCTCTCCTGACTTATATTTTGTGTTTATCATGTAAGAGAAACCATGCTGTATGTATGGGGTTTTTTTTTTTTGGAAAATGGAGTCATCTTGAGACTATAATATTAAGAGGAAAAAAATCAGACCAGCAAGCTTAAATAACATTTCTTGTTTAGAACATTCTGTTGGGTGTTATTTCTTGGTCCATTTTGCCAGTCTGTGTCTTTTGATAGAGAAACTGAGACCAATCACTTTGTGAGTTGTTACTGAAATGTATGGACTTATTACCACTATCTCATTATCTTCCTCTTGAGCATTCTCTTCTTCCCATTCTTAATTGCTCACCTTCCTTGGTGTATTCATTCTATTGGAAACTTTGTCACTGTTAGCTTCTTTATCTCTAAGATATCTGTGGGAATTTTTTATTGTGCTGGTTTGGTTGTCTTGAATTTCTGTAGGTGCGTTTTGTTATGGAAATATCTCATCTTTCCATCGATATTGAAGAATAGTTTTCAAGATATATCATTTGGAGTTGAAGTTGTTTTCTTTTAGGGCTTTAAACACTTCCCTAAAGCTCTCTTGACATTTAAAGTTTGTATCAAGAAGTCTGCTATAATTCTAACAGATTTACTTTTGTACGTGATTAATTGCCTTTCTTTAATAGCTTTAAGATTCTGGTCTTATGTTGGGCTTCTGGTATTTTGATTATCTTGTATCACGAACAGGTTCTTTTCTGATGGTGATTGGGGCTTTAGAAACACTTCTTATGTTCATGTTAAATTCTTTCCCCATATTTGTAAAGTTTTCAGTTATTTCAGTATACAGGTTTTATATGCCCTTTGTGTTGTCTTTTGAGTTTTTGCCAATTCCAATCAATCTTAGATTAATCTTTTTTGTATCATTTAGCAGCTAATGGATCCAGTTTTCATTTCTTATTTTTAAGGCATCTTTTTTTCAGCTTGCTTTTATTTTTATTGGTACACTGTCTATACACATCATGATCACACTCAATATTGAAAATTTGTACCGGTATATATGATTTAATTCTCATTTTTCCCATTCCCCCACCCACCCTACAACGCCTCACCCCTATATACGTAAGCTCTGTTTCCCTTTTTGAGATTACCATCATATTTTTTCTTCCCTTGTTACTTATCCCTACACCCCATTTCTCTTTGCAGATTTTCTATTTCACAATAGCTACCATATAACCTAGAGCTCATTTACATCTTTAGTTTCTCACACCAGAGAAAAGATATGGTATCTGCAGATCTGTGACCTATTCATTTCACTTGACTTATTTTTAAAGATCTTCTCTGTTACACTTTCAGATAATTCAGCTGGATGGACTGCTTTTGATTCCTAGTCCCTTGATGCCCTCTGGAGCAGCTTTATGGGTGGTGGAGGTTTTTTGTTGCCTTGTCTTCTCATATTTCTGTATTTGTTTGTTTTGTGCTGGGGTTGCTTGGTGCTAGCCTGGAGACATTAGTCTGCTTTTGAGCGATGCACTCAGCTTGGCTAACTACAGGTCTTGCAACCTCCGTTTATGTGGGTTGGGCAGCTGCAAGGGCTGAAGCCTATTTGGCCAGTACCCTGTTTGCTGGGAATGGCCCACAGTATTGTTCATGCTCTAGAGACAGTCAAGATATTGGCATGTAGAGAAAACTAATCAACAGCAACGACTGGGTCACCGTATCTGCAGGATTAAAATTAGCAACGATGAAATCAAAGCCAAGCTGGATATTGACACACTCTAAGAGCCAATAATGTGCCAACCTGAACCATAGAAAAGAGTTCTGTAATTACAATATGAGCTTTAAGACAAACGAACCTACAGTCAATATCTATGAAAAAGAAATACATAGTTACATCCACTAACAACAGAACAGCATTCAACACTAGTAGTATAGACCTAACCATCTAACTATCCGGAAATGGTTGTCCTAATAAAGATAAAGGGTAGGGGAACCAGAGAATGAGAAAAGTAAAATTTGAAATATTAAGCAGGAGAAACATGGAAAGCAAGGAGAAAAGTGACATAGGGGATCCTATTGAGGAGTAAAAGGAAAGTGATCACAGAAGGAAGAAAAAGGAAAAACAGAGCAAAAAAAAAATTAGAATAGACAAAGGAAAAATAAAAACAAACAATAGACCCCAAACCCTCTGAAACCAGAATGAAAAAGCCAGGGGCAATAAAAAGGAAAATGAAAAAAGAAAAACATTTTGCATTTTTGGATGGTTTTGGGTGGTTTCTCTGCAAGGTCTTCACTGCCGTCAGCAGCTCGCCAGGACTTTCTCTGCCCAGGCTGACGGCGTGTGGATGGAGAGGCACCTGCCCCGCCTGTGCCAGCCATCCGCACCGTGCTGAGCCTTTGCTCGACTCGGCAAACGGGAAGAGCAACCCGGCCCCCAGCCTCTGTCAGACTGAGGCTTCCTTCAGTCAAAACACGTTCACCAAGTACCACCCGGGTCCTGGGCAGCAGCAGCTGTTCGGCCGGGAGCGCGCACTGCGCTGCGGGGCGAGCAGAGGCAGGACGCGTCTCCGGCCCGGGAGGACGCAGGCGGCGGCGCGGTCCCCCTCGTGCCCGCGGGAGCGCCACGCCCCCACCCGAGCCTGGCGGGGCTCAAGTCACGGTCCACAGGCCGGCGGGGGGGGGGGGGCGCCTCTAACGCTTCCTGCACAGCTTCTGGCTTCGACATCTGTGTACAAACGCTACCTGACAAGGTTTAAACCACTTCCATTCATACTTCCTGTAGCTATACTTAGGAAAAACACCCTCAGAAGCAGTTTATTCTGCTATTTATCTCCATAGAAACAGTTTAATCCAGGTTATTTTTTCTGAAAAGAAACTGCTTGTTCAGGTTTTTTCAAGAAAAGGAATTATAAACCATGTTTACTTGTAAACAAGAATCTTGTTTAAACCAGGATCTTTTATATTATTATAACAACTGATGGATATTCTTTAGCATTTGAAAGAAGCATTGTCATAAACTGTTACACATAACTGTATTTAGTAATTCAGCCTCATAGTAAAATATATAGTATATTGATATTTCAAACACCATTTTAGCATAGCAAACATGAAGGCAAAGAACAACTGGGGAATTTAATCAAGTATTGCATATTTTGCTTTTATGGACAATCTTAAAATCATTAAGTGGATTTCTTCTATGGAACAGGTTTTGGAATCCATTGTGCCTGTAATTATGCGTGTAAAACACACGAAAAGTCTACTGTGTTGCGTGGAAGACAGCACGATCCAATTAGGACCTAGGAGAGTGGCCGACTGGACAAGAATCCAGAAAATTAGGGGCCAGAGTTTCAGCTCAGTGGTTCCAGCATCTGCCTTGCAAGCTCAAGGGCCAGAGTTTGATCCCCGGTAACCACATACAATGCTGGGCGTGGAGACTCACACCCACCAGCAATCAGTACCACATACCACAGTGCCGGGTGTGGTGGTTCACGCCTGTCATCCCAGCACTCAGGAGGCAGAGGCAGGAGGATTGCTGAGTCCAAGGCTTGCCTGGGCTCCACAGTGAGCTCCGTGCCAGCCTGAACTACAAAGCGAGACTCTGTCTCAAAAAAAAAAAAAAAAAAAAAAGAATCCAGAAAATTAAACAGAAAAACAAGATTCTAAAACTCATGAAAGCTTCCATGCCAGTTTGAGAAAACAGATATGACACAGATTATAATTATAATTGTGCCTATCTGTCTGGATCCTCGAGTGAGCTCCCCATCCCGTTATAGCATCACGAAGGTTAGTTAAGGAGGAGGTAAACCTAAGCAGCAAAAGGTGAGATGAATATCCTAAAGGGTGCTCTTCTGAAATGTTTTCTGCAGAGATGAGGCATGCTCCTTAGTCTCGAATGCAGAAAATGTACCATGGGCAAACATTCCTGAAATGAGGCTTATTGCAATGCAGTTCCCAAAGTTTTTTCGCAGGAGAGAGTTGTGTGGTAATAACAGGAAAAAAGCCCTTCAGAAGACGGATTTCTTGTTCAAGCCAAATTAAAGCTAGTGATTTGTGAATGTGTTTTTTATATGCTTTATTGTATTTGCAAACGTTCTACACATAATTAGTGTAAAATTCCTTCTACTTTTTGGCAAGTCCACATACTGTTTTTTATCTAAACAATATAATTTTGCTCATCCAGGCTTACTTTTATAGCAGTCTTAAAGTTAACTTTTTCTTCCAAGAGCTCTCCCTGGTTTATTTGTAAGTACGTACTAGTCTGGGGGCCATTCCTCTCTTTTCTTCCTTGGCAAATAAGGAAAAAGGACAAACTAGTTTTGATTGTTAGGTTTTTCTCTCTGTAGTCATTGTTTCAATGACTAAAAATCCTTTCCCTATTCGCATCCATATCTTTACGATGTGATATTCGGGGGCTGGCCTGTGTCCTCACCCGTGGAATGTGGCTTTGTCATATGACTTACTTAGGCTAAGAGGACATTGCAAACCTGGTACTTCAGAAGCTTGAAAAGTACTCGCTTTAGAGATTGCTTTTTAAAATTAGTTTTGAGAGGGACCAGCGGCGGGCGGACCAGACCCAGCGGATGTGGCCCTGCCGTGCCCTGTTTTCCAGTGGACTGAGGGACCAGCGGCGGGCGGACTAGACCCAGCGGATGCGGCCCCACTATGCCTTGCTTCCGGCGGACTGAGGGAGCAGCACACAGACCCGGCTGCAGGGTGCAGTCCATTTCCAGTGGACTGAAGGCCGCCCACCAGCCCACTGTATCCTGGAGCTGTGTAGTGAGGAGTCAGACATAGAGGTAACTCATAAGCTCAAAGTATCCAATATAGAATCTAAAATTAGTTTTGAATCCTAAAGACCAGAATACCACGTGGACAACACGAGCTAAGCTCTTGAAATGTGGAAGATGACTGAAGGGTCCTAGCTGGTGGCCTGCCATCTGTCCGACATCAGAAAGGCTGTCCAGGTTATGCACTCGCCATCAAATACACCCACCTACCACGGCTGAACTAGAAAGAGCAGGAAAAAAAAATCCGATAAACTTGCCCTGGCTAGGATGAAAATACACTGGACGCATAGAATCATAAGCGAAATCATGAGTATTTTAAGTATGTTATATTTCTTATTGCTATATAGTAAATCATTCCCCAAATTAACAGCTTAAAACAAACATTATCTCCTATGTATCGTACATAGGAATCTAAGCACAGATTATCTGCATGCCTCCAGACCAGTCTCTCTTGAGGCTGAGGTCAAGCTGTTGGGAAGATAGAGTCTGCTCAAAACTTAACTGTGGAAGGATACGTGGCGCTTACAGGCACATTGCCAAGGTCCAGTCCTTACTTGCGGTTGCTTGGATAGCACTTTCCCGTCACAGTAGCCTCCCCACGAAGCTGCTTACAAGGGGCAGCTTGCTTCGCCTAGAGTGAGAGATCTGCACAGAGCAAATGAAAAGAATCCTCCAAGCTAAAAGCCACAGTCTTTTTATGACCTAGTATTGGAACTGACACCTCATCACTTTAACAGAATCTGTATATTAGAAGCGAATCATTCAATCCAGCCCACATTCAGCAGGAGACAGTTCTGCCGGGCCATGACAACAGGAGGCAGGGAATGCTGGGAGCCATTTCTGAGGTTACGTACTTCATATATTCCTAGAAGAAAAACCCGAATTTTTGCATAGTGATAGAAACCAGTACTATGATAACAATTATGAACCCATTTAACAGATCAGCTACAACTGAGCTCATTGCGTGCCTTTGCAATCCCCACCACACTATTATCCCTTCATGTCTATAAATCAATCAGTGTGGAATTAATTCACCTAAGTAAATATAGCTCTGTCCATGCAGAGGGATCAACAGTCTCCCTAAGTAACCATAGCTCAGTTTACTCACCTCCCTAGGAAAACACCAGTCTTCGAACTGAATGACCCTTCAGACCTGGAATCAGTTCACCACTCTCCTCTGCTCAGAGAGACTGTGACTGAGGAGCACTGTTCCCCCCACTGCGTTAGCAGTAAATTCAGCTGCGCGGATTTTACTTGTTTTTGACATTGATGGTCGGTGATCCTCGTGACAGTTGAACAGATGTTTTAAAGCACTAAATTTGGGTGAGATGTTGTTAGACAACAAAGTCTGATTAATTTTCTGGCAAATAATAGATCTGACACAAGTTATTCTGTTTTTTATGGTCAAAATAGAAGAACCTTGGGACCGGAGGGTTAGCTCAGTGGTTCCGGCACCTGCCTCGCAAGCGCAAGGTCCTGAGTTCGATCCCCGGTAAACACATATAATGCTGGGTGTGGAGACTCACGCCCACCAACAATCAACACCGCATACCACAATGCCAGGCATGATGGCTCACACCTGTAATCCCAGCACTCGGGAGGCAGAGACAAGAGGATTGCTGAGTTCGCGACAGCTTGCCTGGGCTCCATAATGAGCTCAGGGCCAGCCTGAACTACAAAGCGAGACCCTGTCTCCAAAAAAAAAAAAAATAGAAGAACCTTTGCTTGTTTGACACAGAAAATAGAAAGTATAGACTATCAATCATTAAAGAAAATTACGGCTTATAAAAGTGGTTAAGAGTCAAAACTACTACTATAATAAATTTGTGACTCTGCACAGTTTATTTTGTTGGTCCCTTTAACATCCAGGGTTATAGATATCCTTGGTGTTTCTGATGGGGTCTGTTAAATATATTTGGGGGGCTTGACTTTTCCTCTTAAATACTGAAGTTGCTGGTGTTGATCTCGGAAGAAACATACTTTCACTTAACTGAAGAATGATTTCTGAGAAGCTGGTAACTGGAAGACACATGGTAAAAGCTCTGACTTATTTCCACGATGAAAGGAAAAGTTATTATGGAATTCTTGGGAATGTGCTCCGACCAGGTTTGTTTCTCCCTATACTTATAGTCATTAATGGCAAGTTTCCTGAGAGTAGATTTGAATAAGACATGTTTGCTCATTCCCTGGCATCTTGGTCTCATGTTAGTGAAGGGCAAAACATTCTAGAAAATTCTGAGGTTTGTCACATGCTAGTCAATAAACAGATAGGGAGCAAACCCTAAAAAGGAAGAATACAGCAGGAAGTAATGTGAGAAATAATATTATTTTTCTCCAAACCAATTATTTTTAGATGTACTGATTTAGAAACCATCTCAGTGTAAACAAATAGCTGGTATTGAGAGGTTATAACTGGAGGTTAAAAACCAAGAAGATCGAGTCTCAAACGTTGTAATAAAGAATTGCAAGTATAGTTTCAAAGAGCACAGGAAGACTTCGCAGTTACTTAAATGTACCGAGGACACAATCAGTGCTGTGCTCTAAGAATGTCAGTGTGACATACGTGTAAGATAAACAGTAGTGGGCAGAACCAATAGGAGGGCGACTATCAGAATACTCTAGGTCATTGGGTCCTCTTACTGTTTTATCACTTGCCAACTATGTATCCTTGAAAATACCTATTAACCACAGCCTGGTCTCCTTATCTACACAGTCAAAGCTGAACTGTGTGATCCCAAAAGTCTTTTGTAGAATCTAAAAAGAAAGCCCAACTCTTTAACTCCATGGGTTTTATGAAGCTAAATTAAAGCAGTGTAGGAGTTTGGACCATCAATCTTGGCACGTGCTGGTCAATAAGCCCCTCTATTCGCTTCAGCTGTATCCCAGTGTAGAAATCTGCCTGCCTAACATCTGACAGAGGGTCGTGAGTTTGTGCCTCGGTACCTCCAGCGTGGGGTGACTCGCTGTTCTGCCCATTCCCGGGCAGCTTTAATTGTGTTTACATTGCTTTTATGTTAAAGTTTGCTCATAGCAAATCAACTCTCTGGAATTAAATAGGTTAAGCCCACATTTTCTTTGGGCTGTCTGCTAACTTGAGCTCGGTCCCTCAAAACTAAATATTGCAAAGTATTTTTTAACTATTTTCAGAGAATGTGAGTATTAAAATTAATTAATTTACCAAATATTTATTGATCCCAAGCTTTTTGGTCACTCTGATTTTTTAATTTTTATTTTTTACATGTATGTGTTTGTAGTGCACAATGATTACACTCACCATGGGCATTTAATATATGTACAGAACACATTTTAATTCTTTTTTTCCTCCCCTTCCTCCCCTTCTTTCATCTCTTGGTCACTTTCCTTTTACAAATAATCCACTTCTGTTTCCTATTTCCTACTTTTTAGCTTGCTCTTTAATTTATCTATATTTTGGGTTTCCTGTACAAGAGAAACCATGTGCTATTTAAGATTGTGCATCTGATTTTTTTTCACATATTTGGTGCCCCATTAGCGCTATAGGTAGCACTTCAGAGTCATTGTATTTCACTTGGTGTTATGGTCTCAAAGAGCCTCAATCTGACTGTGAGTGATTTTAATTTACTCTTCTTTATGGCAGAGTAGTACTCAGTTATATAGAAATAGCATCTTTTTTAATCCACTCAACTGTTGAAAGAAATATACATAATACCCAAGACTTAGCTACTGAGCATGTATAGATCACTATAGTCTGAGGTCCTTAACTCTTTCAGGAAGATATGGAGATGAAGCACAGCTGGTTCAAATGAAATTTCTCTTTTTATAAGTTTTCTTTTTGAGGTGTCTCCATTCTGATTTTCCCAGTGGAATTCAAGCACCAACACTGTAGAGTCAATCTGATAAAAATCATTTACGACAAACTTGCCACTAATGTCATATGAAATGGGCAAAGCCGAAAGCTTTTCCTCCCTTCCCTCTAAAATCAGGAGGCGCAAGAATGTCCAATCGCTACTCCTGCTCATTGTAGGACTTGAAACATTAACCGGAGAAATCAGGGGAAAGAACTGAAAGTGATCCATAAAGGAAGGAGTCGATTATCGTTATTCACAGAGGAAGTGACTTGGGAGCCTTCACCCCCTTGAGCATCAGGAGGGGAAGAGGTGCAGTTGATGCCAGTCTCTCGGTGCTGGTCCAGCCTCCACTTTGTCTTCCTTTGCCAGCTCCTCTCCCCACGCTGGTGCACAGGAGCGCACCTGAGACGCTCGCCCCCCGAGACCGGCACTGGGCTTCGCCGGCGTGCAGGCTGCAGGGCGGTCCGGGACGGCTCTGTGGATTAACAGGCTGGAGCAAAATCCCTCGCTCCTACTGGTAGGGCCTGCACCTGAGCGCACCTTGTGAGGGTAACAGTCACCTCTGGGAGTGCCCGCGCGCGCGTGCGTGTGGATTCCTCGAAGTCTGCCGATCTGGGCTGGAATCATGTCTTAGCACTCTCCTCTCAACCAACAATCGATTAAGTTCAGGTGTCTCAGCAGCTGAGCCCCAGAATGTCCCCCCCACTGGTGGGGCCACTTCAGTGTCGTGACAGGCTTGAGGAGCAGGGGCCCGGCTCCCTCCCTTGAAGGCGAACTCACTGGGTCTTGGGCAACAGTGCTCGAGGCACAAGCCTCTCTGTCCGGTGTCAGGGGTTCCGAGGTGTCTGTGGCCTCCAGAGGGCTTCTTTCTGATCTTTGGATTGATGGTCTCCAGTTAACTGTGTGGGATTTACCCTCGCCTCTCTCACCCCGGAGATACTGGACACACACACAGACACACGATAACGGTGACAAACACACATTTGTGGGCACACACACACATGATTCCCTCCCTAGTTTCTTGCCTTTGTGGAGGGAGTAGGTCTTGGTGTTAACATTAAAGATGTCTGCTCTTCTCTAAACCACGTAAGCTAGATTTTTCTTAGTAGGATTTCGGGAGCCAACCTACTCATTCCAACCATCTGTTTCTTACTTAAGAAGTGCTGCGTGTTCGTAATCCAAAGGCTACCACAAAGACGCCTGCCGGCTGAAGAGCAGGTCTGGAGAGAGAAGCCCCCAGGAAAGCTCCCTCTCAGGAGGGTTTCCTCTGCCTGGCGGGGCTCTGGGCTGCAGTCAAGCAGGCTGCCTGCGGCTTGTCGGTACAGATCTCCGATGCTGGAGCCCAGACGCGCTGGTGGCTGCTTTGTGAAGATGAAACTTGAACCATTGTTGCTAAAGCCAATTTCTGGCTACCGACTCATCCAAGGGGACAAAGTGTACTTTCAGTTGCCAGCAGGCAAGATGGGCTGATATCCGCCGTTGGCAGAAAGTCGCAGGATGCCACTGGCAGTGGAACTTACTTGGGTGGAACTGGAGGTCCTCATCCTGAGGGAGTAGGTCACCCTGCTCATCCTTTGCTAAGCAGCTGCCCTGTGGGTCAACCAGGTGGGCAGGCAGAGCCGTTGCTCACCACGAAGACCTGTTTCTTTTTCTTTCTTTTTTTTTGGAGGGGGGTACTGGGCATGGAGCTTGGGCTCTTGTGTGTCCAAAGTTGGCGCATTAGCACCTGAGCTAAATCCCCAGCCCTAGACCTGTTTCTTGATACAAGTTGAATTCTGACATCTGAAATGCTTGGGGTATGCTTGCGTTTTGAAATATTTGCACAGACTTAATGATATATTTTGGGGATAGGGCCTAAACACAAAATTCCTTTTTGTTTCATATACACTATATACACACCAGCTAAAGGTAATTTTCTGTGCTATTTTTAATAATATCGTGCATGATACAAAGTCCCATGGTATAGAAATGTCTATTTATGTGTCATGTCAGAGCTCAAAAGTTCTGGGTCTTGATCTCAGATTTTGGCCAACCTGTGAAAGTGAAAATAATTTTCTCTGAACAGTATGCATTTCTGGCTGTGAAATTTCATGATGAATAGCGTGGTCTGCTCCTAAGAGCTGGTTAGCGTTTATTGAGTATTTACTACGTGCCGGACACAATTCGACTGCTTCCCAAATGTTAACCTTGTTAATCTGCAGAACAGCTTTATGGCAAAGGCACCCTTAAGTAACCTGTTTGATAAGAGCAGGAGCCACGGCACAGAGCAGCAAGCTTCGGGCTCCACAGTGAGTGGTGTGGTGGGGTCACCCCTGGACCCCGGTTGGCCATTCCAACCTTGGCCTCTCTGGTACCGCCCGGCCCTGGGGGATGGGCACTCCGGCTTTCCCAGATATGGCTGTAAAGTGGAGCATTCATTCTTTCTGAACAAAACCTGTTGCCCCCACCTCTGTGTCTGCTCAGCGTCTGTCAGTCTAGCATGCCCGGCCCTGTGTCCCGACGCTCTCTGAAAACTTCCCGTCTGTTTTGGGGAGAAGCACATCTCAAAGTACCATCGAAGTGAAGAAACTGACATGTGCTGAGCTCCTTCTTCTTTGGGGTGCTGTGCTGACCGAGGAAATCCACCTGAACTATTTTAGGACACTGAGTCTAACTCTTTGACGCTGAGTAGCCAGTTGACTCCTTTGTTTTCTAGATACCAAAGGGCCCGAGGACGAGTTGCCCGCTGGGCCCTGCCGGGTGGAGCTCTGCTGACGGCAGGACCCACGCACGGAGGGGCCCAGGCCCGTGCCACCTCTCTTCCTGGCACTTTGTGCAGCTTTCAGGACACGCTGATGTACTTTGTACTATGGGGGTGTGCGTAACACCCCTGTATACGACTTTGGGTGCCGGGATTGTCATCCTCTCTTTGCCGGGGCCCCTGCCTGGTCCTTTGTACCTATGACAGTTTCGTGTATTTGGTAAATCAATGAAACCGAACGGAGGGTCAGGGGGGCGGCTCTGTGGAGGAGGCAGGCTCGCTCTTGCCAATTCTAACATTTCTCCCAAGTTCCTAAGACATGAGCTGTCAGTTTTCCACGGTTTCTACGCCTTTGGGGAAGGAAGAAGAAACAGGCAGATACGTGTCCTCATCCACGGGCGAGGAAGCTCCTGCCTTCAGTAATGACGAGGCCCCCAAATATGTGGCGTCAACTCCAGTCGCGCGTGGCCCGTGCAGAGGCCTGTGCGGACCCGCCCGGGAGCAGACACAGCCCGTCCAAGGTGCCAGATACACAGGACGCCGAGACACAGCTCGCTAGGGGAAGACGCGGCTCCTGCAAGAGAAAATAATCGCTCTGGCAACTTTCTCCTCTAGGCCGTGTTCTCCGCAGCTGTGCCCCTCAGCCGCCCCAGGCTGGCTGTGCGCCCGCTGGGTGGGCAACCAGGTTAAGACCAGGGCCCCTTATTCAGTCCCCATGGCTGGCCCCTGAGTCCCAGCAAACAGGCCCAACGGGGCGAAGAGGACACCCTGCTTTGCAGTTCCTCTCTCTCGAAGTCGTAGTCTGAGAGCCGCAGAGATAATCCAGCCACGCAGGGGCTGCGGGCACGACCCCGAGAAGCGAACCCTCTTTGCCTCCCCCCCCCCCCATTCGGATGGGCTGAAAAGCAGGAATGGCTTCAAAAGCCACAAACCTGATAACACGATCACCGGTAACACGCCGGAGGAAGAAGGGGGGGAGCCCCGCTTCCGTTTTAGCCTCTGTGTAAGGGCGGCTACAGGACAGTCAAGGTAGCCTGACTCGGAAGAAGATGGGTTTGAATGAATCACAAGGCTGAATGTGGGAGCTGGCGCGTCGCGGGCCGGGGCTGGGCGCGAGCCGGAGAGCAGGGCTGCCGCGTAGACGTCCTAAGAGACGAGACAGCCAAGGGACAAGGAAAAGGACAGACCTGAGGACCTGGGGGTTCCTGGGAGGGGGCTGGCGTTTGGTGTAAAGAGCGCGCCGAGGAGCCCGGGCGGAGGATCGCCATCGCGCTGCACAAGCCGGCGCCGCGCAGCGGACGCGCAGAAGCCGAGGGAGAAGCCGCGGCGCTCACAGGCGCCGGCCTGGGGTCTGCGCGCAGCGAACGGCGCCGTCTTCGGCCGACAGGAGAGCGCGTTCCGGCCCGGGGACGGCGGAGCTTTAGGGCCGTGAACGGAGAAGGAGCAGCTGATGCCCAAGGGTGAGGAGAGGCGTGAGGGGCAGAGCCGAGGACTGGGCAGAGCCCGGCCGGAGGACAGGGCTGGCGGAGCGGTGGGAGCCCCGCGGGGAGGGGGCGGCGGGAGGCTCCTGTGAGGAGCAGACGGGAGGCAGAGACAGAGACACTCGCAGTAAGTTCAAGCTTCGGCTGAGACGAAGACCTGAGAGAGGCCGCGGGCCCAGATTTGAGCGTAGTCCCTTGTCCTAGATATTCATCAAGGGTGTTTCACCATCACAAGGCAATTTGGAGAACTCTGCCCAAAGCGTAGAGAGCCACAGAGTGGGGCCCTCCAGCACAGCACCGCCGCTTGACAGGGCTGTCAGGTACAGTCGGCGTGCTTCAAAGTCCGCCGGACGCTCCTGTCCTCAGGGATGCATGCCCGCTACCTTTGTCACACGAGCCAACCAGGTGAGCGTTTCTCTTCCGGCCCCAAGTCCTCCATGTCTCTTTATTTTTATCTACCCTTCTCACGCCTTCTTCCTAGGCTGCTAAAGAAATGTCATCTCGTTCCTCCTCTGTGATTCACAGCAGCTACTTTTGGTTTCTTTCACTTCTCCGCCTTCTAGAACCATGGGCTTTCGAAATGTTTTGTCAGATAAAAAAACTGGTCCTCACCCTAGAAGAATGCTATTGTATACTTTAAAAGAAGTTTTTCATCCTTCAGTGAATCTATGTCAACAATTCATGAATGGAGTAGCACAGGTTACCTCGGTTCACAAACTTGATTCTTGATACAATTCTGGCAGTAAACTGAGTTGGATGAAAACTGAGTCAAATTCAGCAGTTAGGTTCAATGTTGACCTTATAGGGAAATTTCATTCAAAAATAAGAGATTTTTGGGGCCAGAGATTTAGCTCAGTGGTTCCGGTGCCTGCCTCACAAGCACAAGGTCCTGAGTTCGATCCTGGTAACTACATACAATGCTGGGCGTGGAGACTCACGCCCGCCAGCAACCAATACCACATACCACAGTGCTGGGCGTGGTGGCTCACGCCTGTAATCCCGGCACTCAGGAGGCAGAGACAGGAGGATTGCTGAGTTCGAGGCTTGCCTGGGCTACATAGTGAGCTCAGGGCCAGCCTGAACTACAAAGCAAGACCCTGTCTAAAAAAAAAAAAAAAAAAGAGAGATTTTGGCAAATTTTTTTTGGTTTGGAAACGCTGTATCAGGTGACGAACACAACCATGGCCATCTTTCCCACACAAACATAAACATAGCCACCTTTTACAAAATCATAGAACAAATTAAATTCATGAACCAGGGTACTACTATGCTGTTCTAATATAAAAATAACTAGTTTCTCTGTGTATCAGTGATTCAAGTAATGAAAAGTCTCCCTCTATTCCATCCACTAATATTTTATTTAGGAGTTTTGCATCTTTGTTTATGAGAAAGTTCATAAATTTTTTCTTTTTTATTGAATTCTTTATTAGTACATTTTATATATACATCATGATCACACTCCATATTGAGAATTTGTGCCAGTATATGACACAACTTAATTCTCATTTTTTCTCATTCCCCTACCCACCCTCCCAGCCTCCCACCCCCTATATACCTATGCTTTGTTTCCTTTTTCAACATATGAGTTTTTCTTTCCCTTCATTACTTACTCCTACCCCCTTTTTCCTTTGACTATTTTCTATTTCATAACATCTATCATACATTCTAGAATTCATTTACATCTTCAGATTCTCATACTAGAGAAAAGATACAGTATTTACTCATCTGTGACCTAATTATTCCACTTGAGTATGTTCTCAAGGTATCTGCATTTGAGTATAAATTACTCAAACTTATAAAATGGAGTAATACTCCATTTTCTTTTTTTTAAAAACCCACATCTTCATCAAGTCTCTAGCTGATGGGCATTTGGGTTGTTTCCAAGACTTAGCTATCACACACTGAGCCACTCTGAACACCTGAACTGAGCTGCTCTACACAAACTGAGTGCACATGTCACTATGATATGAATATTTTAATTCTTTCATGTATATGCATAGAAGGGGAATAGCAGGGTCAAATAGGAGCTCTAATCCTGGTTTTCCGAGGAATCTCCACGCTGATCTCCATTGTAGTTGCACAGTCTGCATTTCCGCTAACAGTGGAAAAGGGTTCCTTTCTCCCTGCAGCCCTGCCAGCATTTGTTGCTGGTTAACTTTGTAGTAGCAAAGAATGTAGTGGCCATTCTTTGTGGAGTGGGATGAAATCTCAGTGCTGTTTTCATCTGCATCTCTTGAATGATCAGTGATGTTGAGCATTTCTTCATATGCTTCTTGGCTCCTTGTACTTCTTCCTCTGAAAAGTATCTCTTCATTTCAGGTGCCCATTTTTGAACTGGGTCTTTAAATTTGGGAGGGCTGATTTTTTTTTTTTGAGACAGGGTCTCATTTTGTAGTTCAGGCTGGCCCTAAGCTCACTATGTAGCCCAGGTAAGCCTCGAACTCAGCAATCCTCCTGTCTCTGCCTCCCAAGTGCTGGGATGACAGGTGTGAGCCACCACGCCTGGCACTGTGGTATGTGGTATTGATTGCTGGTGGCCGTGAGTCACCACGCCCAGCACTGTATGTGGTTACTGGGGATCAAAGGAAGGAAGGACCTTGTGAGGCAGGCACCGCTGGAACCACTGAGCTAATCTCCAGCCCAGGGCTGATTTTTTAAGCTCTTTGCATATTCTAGGTAATAGTACTTTGAGTAACAGCTGGTAAAAATATTTTCTCCATATTGTTGGTCATCTTTTCACTCTGCCAGTAGATCCTTTTGCTGTGCAGAAGCTTAATAGGATGAGATCCCATTTGTTGATTACTTCTGCTAGTTCTCATGCTATAGAAGTTTTGTTCATAAAGTCTTACTATAAGCTGATGTCTCCAAGAGTTCTACCTAACCTGTTTTGCAGTAGATTTAATGTTTCTGTTTTAATGTTTAGGTCTCTAACCCACTTTGATTTTAGTTTAGAGCATGGTGAAAGAGACTGGTGTAACTTCACTCTTTGGCAGGTTAAAGCCAAGTTTCTCCAGGACCATTTTGTTAAAGATGCTGACTTTACTCCACTGAGAATACTTGGCTCCTTTGTCAAAGATGATGTGGCTTAGTGTATCTGGAGTTGTTTCTGGATCTTCTAATCTATTCCACTGCTCCTCAGGTCTGTTAATTTGCCAGTACCATGCAGTTTTTATCACAGTGGCTTTATAGTATAGTTTCAAGTTGGGGATCATGGTATCCCCTGCCATGCCCTTGTTGCCTAGAATTGCTTTTGCTATTCTAGGTCTTGCAATGCTCTTGATGTCTTTGGTATCACAGTTATAATGGCCCCAGAAAGTGAATTGGGAAATGCTCATCACTCCTTTTCTCTTTTCTGAGTTCGTGTAAACATGTTAATTCTTCTTTAATATGTGGAACAGTTCACGCGCGAGACAGCTGGACGTGAACTGTCTGTGTTTCGGTGGGGGAAGGTGGTGATGATGTCTGACGAGTACCCAAATTGTTTTAATTTTAAAGCGTCTTACCTTTTTTTAAAAAAGGAAAGTGAGTCATATATTCAATATGGCCCATAGTTACTCTAAAAACACAAGAAAAATTATATTTAAGATAATGCTGAAAACCCCAGAAATATTAAAAATTAAAAATTGTATTAGTCACTTTCCCATTGTTGGAACAAAATAGTTGACATATGCAATTTAAAAGCATAAAGCTGCTCACCTTTCGCAGTCTGGAAGCACAGTGAAAGGGAAAGCGCTCGGGAGCAAGGGGCTGGAGATAAAATACGTCCTTGAAAGCCACACCTCCAGTGACCCACCTCCTCCGGCCCCCCGTCTGCCCACACAGTAATGAACTCATCCGTGCTTTAATCCACTTTGTGACACTGGAGCCCTCATGATCTATGCAGCACCACAAATGTCACCAGCTGGCAAGATGCCTTCTACACAGTGAGGTTTCAGTGGGGGAGGAGGTGACATTTTGAATCCCAATCATAACAAGAATATTATTTCAATATCATGGATAATTTATTTTCCTTGACTAAGCTGCAGTTTAAAACATGGCTGTGGTGTTTTGGGATCATTGGTCATTGTTATACCTAAGTTCCCATATGCCAAGGAATGACTCAAGTTTCCCACTCTTATTCTTTATTCAAATATGAGACATTATTTTCAGGAGGCACACGGTGGTGTCACTGAGACTTCATCTAGCAGAAGGGCCTGATTTGTGCGTTAAGTACATAGAGCCTGTAATCGTTAGAATGCTCCGTTGTATTGCTCAGTGGCAGGAGGCTGTTCTGTAGGGTCAAATCAATCTCATTTATTAGCTAACTTTAAAAATCGATACTGCATGCTAAAGGAAAATCTTTTAATCGGAAACTATCATCCACAAAAGAAGTTGCATGTTCATAACTGGCCAAAATAATTCAATTTGGGAGTAACAGAGAACAAGGGGCCACTGTTCTTGTTCGAAACTAGGGCACCTAGTTTCTGGTTGCTAAGCTGACATCGAGAAAACATGAGCAACAGCAAGACAACAGCACAGGGAGCAGCATGGGAAGGAGCTGAGGCAGCCGGAAGGATTCCTGGGGAGTTATAGAAAAATAGGTAAGGACTCAAAGAGCTCAGTGGTGTGAAAATCAATAATGTGGTTTAACATGGGTAAAGGTTCTAAATACATCTCAAAAGAAGATATCCAAATGGCCAAAGGATATATGAACAAATGCTCAGCAACGCTGATCATCAGGGGAATGCAATGTAAAACCACATAACTTCTGATTGTTGGTGCCTACATTATTATGGATAGGACCAAATGCTAAAACTAAACAAACAAACAAACAAACGAACAAAACTTTTGTTTGTTTTTTTTTAGCTTGCTGAGGTTGTGCTGAGCACCAGAAAGTATTGTCAGATTTGTAGGTGAAAAAGTCGAGGAATAGGTAACTCAGGAATATTTTCCAAGGCTATAAAGGTGGTAAGTGGAAGATTTAGTGTTCAAGACCAGGCAGCTTCAGCTTATAGTTTTCATGTTTAAATACATCACCACACTTATTTTCCCCCAGTCATTTTCTACTCTGCTCATTTTGGTGCTGTTCTTACCGGTTCTCATCTCAGCGTGAGGGTTTGTACAAATCCCCTCTACATATACTACATATACCTATTTTTCTAAACACCCTAAATGTCAATCAAGGTTACTTTCCCAGGAAGCCAATTCCGGTTCCTAGGAGATGTGGATGGCACAGGACTTCCGTGGTTGCACAGACTCTGTGCTCTTGTCCTTGGTATGTTCATCACAATTACGTCATCACCTCCATGATGTGCATTCCTTAAGTGGCTCAGAATAAGGTCCTCAGCTGTTTATTTCACAGTCCCTTCTTGGATGTCGTTGGGACCATGATTGATTTTGCCCACTTAAAACATTTAATTATCTGCTTGCTGAACAATTGGGAAAATATCTGTGATTATTTCACTCCAACTCAGAAGGTGGAAGCCAAGGTAATGGGAGGAACCACCTGCTCCATGGAAGAATTCGAAAGATGGAAATGGCCCATCCAAACCAGAGGATAGGACAACTGCTTATATACGAGGAAAAAAGTCTTCTCTTGACATCATAGTAAACAAAGTGCAAATATCTAAATATTTTAGATTAGTTAAAAGTTTAAAGCAGGGCCGGAGGGTTAGCTCAGTGGTTCTGGCGCCTGCCTCACAAGCGCAAGGACCTGAGTTCAATCCCCAGTAACCACATAGAATGCCAGGTGGAGACACGCCCACCAACAACCAACACCGCATACCACAATGCCGGGCGTGGTGGCTCACGCCTGTCATCCCAGCACTCGGGAGGCAGAGACAGGGGGATTGCTGAGTTCGCGGTGGCTTGCCTGGGCACCATAGTGAGCTCAGGGCCAGCCTGAACTACAACGCGAGACTCTGTCTAAAAAAAAAAAAAAAAAAAGTTTAAAGCAATACTTTCCTATAGTTTGCTTAGAAGTAAAATGAAAATAGAAAATTGATGTATTAGACTTTGTCAAGATATAAAGCTATTATATATTGAAATAATACAAAGGAAGTTTAGCAAAGAGGGATAGGTGACTTTGGTAGTGCTGGAGCCCACAGGCTGTTCACTGATTGTCTAGTAACCCCTGTAAACTCACCATCTGGACTTAGCTGAGTCACTCTTCGGATTACTGGTATCCTCTCAATTTGAACGCAGATTTTTTTTTTCATCACTTCAGGAAATCTGCAAAGAAGTTATATGTTTGTATGGTGTGTGTGTCTATAAATATATATGTGTCCATATGCACATGTGTACGTACACTGAGGTATGTGTGTCTTCTGTATGGATGGAATGTATGCTTGTGTTGTAGGTGGCTTGGGCAGCTATAACAGAATGACCATAGGTTGAGTGGTTTAAATGACATTCCATTTTTACCATTTTGGAGTCTAGGAAGTCCAAGGTGCCAGCAGATTTTTTGTCTGGCGGAGAGCCTCCCTGTGTTACTTGTATCTTTGCTGATTTTGTTTAGTAGTTCAATCAGGTTCTGAGAGGTGTTGTTCAAGACACTAACCATAGTTGCTAACTCCTGCCTGCCCTGCCATGGGCTATTTCTCTTCTGCCATCCACCCTACCTTGGAACCAGCCAATTATAGACCTCTATAAACTGTGAACTAAATAAACCTTTCTTTTTTTTGAGACAGGGTCTCGCTTTGTAATTCAGGCTGGCTCTGAGCTCACTATGTAGCCCAGGCAAGCCTGGAACTCAGCAATCCTCCTGCCTCTGCCTCCCGAGTGCTGGGATGACAGGTGTGAGCCACCAGGCCCTGCACTGTGGTATGTGGTATTGATGGCTGGTGGGCGTGAGTCACCATGCCCAGCATTGTATGTGGTTACCAGGATCGAACTCAGGACCTTGTGCTTGTGAGGCAGGTGCTGGAATCACTGAGCTAAATCTCCGGCCCAAACCTTTCTTCTTTTAACTTGTGAGTGTTGGGTATTTTGTCTCAGCAACAGGAAAGTAAATAAGACACTACAAGAGACTTACTTTCTTTTTTACTGATAGTTCAATCTAGCCTTAAACTCACCCTGTAGCCCAGGCTGGCCTCAAACTCACAGTTATCCTCCTGCTTCAGCTTCCCAAGTACTGGGATGGCACAGACCATTAATCCTGAACCTTTCAGAGATTTTAGCCCTCACCGGAAGTCATCACAGTGAACACTGCATTTTCTTCTGATCTCCATTTGTATGGATAGATATGATGACTGCATCACATGTGTAAGTGGTAGCAAGATCATATCCTTGTACATGTGCAAAACGACAATATATTTTGATAAACATTTGGAACCAGTTTTGAGGATCATATAGTATTTGTAAAAATTACTGCAAGGTGACTCCTGATTTCTAAGATGCTGAATATGAAAAAGTGCTTAGAATCATATATTAGTGTACTTTCCTCCAACTTAATCTTTCTCTAATAAATATTTTAAAAAGATATATCAAACATAAAACTGCCTAGAAAAGACTTTTCTAGTTTAAGACAGAATAAAGAGTCAAGGAGAATAATTGCTTTGGAGGGGTTAAATCCCTTCTCTTCTCCTTCTACCTTAGCTCCTTGCCGTTCCACTCTCTGCTAAGGAACTAGGATGGCTTTTCTAGAAGGTGTTTCTGCTCTTTGATCTCTTCAGTGTCCCTCAGTGATATTTCACTGCTCCTAGGAGCCGATGCCTATGGTATGCGTGTGAATGACTGCACATCAGTGTGTGGTGTGGGGTGTGCACGGTGCACCTGTGCCGTGGCAGATGTGCGCATGTGGTCACACAGTAGACAGAGTAACAGCCTCCCAAAGATGTTCAGATCATAACCCTTGGGCCCATAAATACGTAAATTTATATGGTAGAAGGGACTTCATAGATGTGATGAAAGATCTTTATAAGGAAGGATCTGGGTAAGCTCCATGTGATCGAAAGAATCTTTAAGCGGGAATGAAGAAAGTAAGACTCAGAGTTAGACGAAGAATTCAATGACAGAATCACGGTGAGGGGACTAACTTAAATCTGAAGACCCTGTAAGAATTTAGGAGTTTTCCTGAAAGATGGAAGAAACCATGCAGACAGATTCTCCCTTAGAGCTTCCAGAAGGAAGGCAGTGTAACCAACACCTTGACTTTGGGACTTCTGACCTCCCCGACTGTAAGATAATATATTATGCTCTTTCTATTACCAAGGCTGTGGCGGGCTGTTCAGCATCAGTAGGAGTAACACCAGGCGTGTGTATGATGACCGTGTCCGTGCATGTAAGTGGTAGCGAGATCATTTTCTTGTGCCTGTGCAAAATGACAATACAGCCTATAATAATACATGAAAGCTGATAAGGAAATTTCAAATTCTACTTCACGTACAAATAACAGTCTTCTTTAACAATAGAAAGAAAAATTTATGTCATGGTCATTTGAAAAGTTCATTTATTATATACCAATATACACTTTCTGTAATAAAAAAAATCCTCCCAATACATTGAACC
Organism: Thryonomys swinderianus; assembly: GCA_004025085.1. Lineage (NCBI taxonomy): Eukaryota > Metazoa > Chordata > Mammalia > Rodentia > Thryonomyidae > Thryonomys > Thryonomys swinderianus. The sequence continues at coordinate 50,540 of PVIC010003281.1, forward strand.
ATCTTATAAATGAAATAAGAAAATAAAAATTTCATCTGTTTACAAATGGGGTTGAATTAACCAGTATCGGATAATGTACATATGTCTGCCCCGCAGTATATATGACTCCTCACCCTGAAGGTAGCCGCGAGGGGACTGGTGCTTTAGTGTCGGGCACTGTAGTATTGCTCTTGAATATTTCTATAATTATACATGGGGATATTTTCAAGTCAACCATTTTAAATGTAAAACATTCAATAAATACAGGTTTTATAGTTTTCCAGTATTTTTGGATTAATCTTTAACATTTACATTTAAATACCTTTAGACTCAACGTCTTTAACACACAGAAGACATTTTTTCCCATTTTCTAATTTGAAGCATTCTTTTGACAAACAAAATGGAAGTACATTTTAAGATTCTCTTCAGCACAGTTTTCCCAAACAACAGTAACTTAAAAGTTATCAGTTTCTAGTAATGCTCAATTTCCATAACAAAATGCACCATTTTACAGTTATGCATCTCTAGAAAAGGGTGCATAAAACAAATATGTATTTTCTTGGTCGCACTTCAGAAAAACTATTGAAATATGATTTAGCCTGATTATATTTGTATGATACATTTCACACTTGCTTTACTAAAGTATAAAATATACAACAAGTGTTCTTACTAGTGATTTGAAAAGTAGTGAGCTCCAGAAATTCTGGGCAGTGAATAGTAACTTTACATCTATGCCACGTAAGTGCATTACAGAAGTAAGAATGATAGTTTGCATTCTGTGTCGTGGTACCACTAACATTTATATGGACAACTGTTTAAACACTGTATTAAATGACAAATAATGTTATCAAGCAGCTGTGCAAACTGCAATGAACTAAATTTTACTTTAGGCACACTAAATTAAAAGAGCAACTGTAGCTCTGTTAATTATTTGGAAATAAAGAATTTTCTTAGACCTGATTCTATTATTGTAAACACTGAGGAAGAGCATTACCAAACTATATAACTTAAGTTTCTAATTTAAAATAAAACCCATGGACAGAAACATACAAATGGATTTTTGAGCCCACAGCTTAATTTCCCAACCCCAATAATAGACATGTTTTAAACTATGAGAAAGAAAGCTACACATGTAAAAAATAAAAATCAAACGTACCATATGTCAACATTCTGATAACTATAGACTAAGATTATATACATAAACATGTAGCAAATCACAGTTTCCTGAACTGAATGTTTATCGACTAAACATATATCAAACAATACTGGGTAGTGTGTCTCCACATGAAGTGTGGTCTTCTAAAAATTCTGAATGAGAATGGAAGACGAGAGGGAGAGCATTGTTCAAGGATGAAAGAATGACAGTGGCCTAGGAATAGCATTAAAAAGCAGAGCTTCCACTGCAGGGAGCTTAGCTATAGGCAATATTCCTTTTCTTGCTGCTCTACACATAAAGACCCTCTCTATATTTAGTAAGATGGTTTGATATTTATTGAAAAAAGCCATTGAATGAAGCAGTTACTAATTTGATGTCACACATAGTCTGGGCAAAACACCCCGTTAGTGTTGACATATGGTCATACCAGACTGGTGTCTGGTCACCCGTCTGCCTCCCAGGGACAGGTCACAGGACATGCCTTCGTCTCCAGTCAGTCAACAAACCCAACGCGTTTAGTGCAAGAAGGGCGAAGGCACTGTGACAGCTTTGCCACCAGGGTGTCTTTGGTTGATGTTCTGAGAATACAGTTATTTGTTAGCCTCGTGGGGGAAGCGGCGTGGGGGGGGGATGTCAGCCGATCACTATTGCATGCAGCCACCCTTACTCTGCCCTGCATAGCAGCACACACGCCTCGATCATCTCACACTCTGCTAGTAAAACCCGGGGTAGAGATGTGCAGCACAGATGTAGAACAGATCTTGACAAAAGCCACGGCTTCCTCCCACAGGTGTCTGATGAGACGAGTAGTGAACCTATTTGGAATCTTCCTGTTGTTATTTCCTATGAGTGGCATTCCAGTCAAGAAGACTCAAGCGTCTTTTGGAGCAGAATGTGCAACCATTTCCAGTAGAAAAAGGAGGTATTTTCTCTTAAGATTAGTGATGCTTGGGATCTGGGGGATTATAAATCCAGTCAATTATAATGAGTGCCATGCTTCCAATCATGAAGATGACGCCGATCACAAGGAAAATCACAGCCTGTAATTTAGATGGAACTTGTAAGGGAAGACAGAAACAATACTTGCTACAGCTTGCTTTTATAAGCTGCTTATGGAAGGTGACACTCTGGCTTGTAAATCATATTAAAATATTGTTCATAACTCAAATATCTAACAAATCAATCAACTGACCCACCTGAAAGAAGGGAAGCGCAGTGGAATGACAGAATATAGAGTTCCAACAGTAATGATTAGGTGATTTGATAAATCAAAATGTTGCTATGCCTGTGCTCATTGAAAATTAAGTGACATAAAAAAGATTTCATGATCTATGAAATGTTCATAATTTTTAGGTGAAAAGAAGATGATCATAAAAGAGTAGGATGTATGATTCTTATTTTATAAAGCAAAAACACAAAAGCCTAATATGTGTTGCACAGTTCTGAAAAGGACAATGTGTGTGTGCATATATTATACAGTCTCCAAAGAATGTACATATAAAGAAAAAAATATATATATATTTAATACTAAATTTATTGAGACATCATGAGATTTATGCAAGGTACCTTTGACCTCTACAAAAAATACCAAAGGTGCTCAAGGTCTATTAGCTTCCAAATATTTATTAGTGTGGTGAACTGCTGAAGTGTGCATACATTTTTTTGGCAGGCTCTGTATAGTACAGTATTTTTTTTTTGGCAGACTCTGTATAGTATACATCTTTATATGTATGAATACTTATAACACAAATTATTTTGGAATTTTCACACTAAGAGCCCTTAAATATTACACAAAGATAAGCCTTTCAATTCTCTATATAAGAAAGCAGGAGCTAAAATTTTTCACTAGCAAGGGTCTAGGACAGTTGATGGTGAACCTTTGAGAGAAGAGTGCCCAAACTGTCAGGTCAAACGAAAAACGGGTCACAAACAACATAAGTAACCTGCCCGAGTCACACTGCTGTGACAGTCAAGGAGAGATGCAAATTCAGGGCCAAGATGACGGGGTGAGCTGTTGATACCAAACTCTCCCGAAGCCCCTGAACAATCCCAGGAGATAAGCCAGAAAACGAGAGCTATTTAGTGAGAAGCCATTCTCTTCAAGCCTTAATGCAAGACCTTACATTATCGTTTATCATATTCAGTTACTGAAAAAAACACATATCTATGTTTTAGTAGTCCTACTATGAAAAAGAAATATATACTTCTGGTTTAATATGACGTTAATTTATACCTGAAGAGACTGACTTAAGAACAAATGTTCCTTTTTTAAAACATCTTAATCTGGACCAGGGAGAAGTAGGATACAACCACAGGAAAGGAAAGCAACCCTGACTTTGTAGCAAATGTGACCAAAACATTGCCTTATCCCCTCACTCTGGTAAGGAGCCTAATTCCTTGCTGATAATTCCAGGTGGGCAGCGTGGCCACTTCTTGGCACCGGAAGCTGGGAAGGACACAGAGCCCATGTGCCCACCAGATGCCCCATTAGTGTCTGACATGCAGTAGGACTCAACACAAAAGGTTTGCTATTGGAGGAGAAGAAATCCTGGAATTATCCGAGTGCCAAAAACCCAGTGCTCCCCGCCCCCCCACCAGAGAGTCCCACCCCATGCTTGGTGTGGTTCTGCTTGACTGCTTCATTTTCCGGAACCATATGAATTTTCTGGCTTATGCTCAGGTAAGGAGCAAGTTGTAACAGGGAAAAATGCCAAACCTTACTTACCCCGACCTTTTGGGGTGACCTAAATGGCTCTTTTTTGACGAGTCTCAGGTAAAAAGCTGCTGGAAGGATGAAAATCAGCATGGTGGCGGAAGAAGCCCCTAGGGAGAGAAACAGGCAAGTGAGTTTCTGGTGTTGCAGAAGCAAAAAGTGCCCTCGTCTCTGTAGCCCTGAAAGCGCAAACTTGAGCCACATTAGCTCATCTGGGTTTCATATTCATACAAGGTATGCTTATAAAGAAAAGAAAAATATTCTTAGTGTTACGGCTGTATAAGCATAATATCTAGTAAGTAAGAAAGGCGGAGACATAACATTTTCAGAGTATTAGAAACATAAGTTCATCCTAAGGAGGCCGAACTCATCGCATATCCTTGTTTCCCACTTCTGACTTTTTGAGTTATCTATACTCAATTCTCTATAAAGTTTTCTGTGCTTTTTAAAATCTGAGTCAACCCTCAATCCTAAGAATGAGAACTTAGGGAAACAAAACTTATGTATTTAGGGGGTAGAGAGTTGTGGGGTGGGTAGGGGAATGGGAAAAAACAAGAATTAAATTGTGTCATATACTGGTACAAATTCCCAATATTGAGTGTGATCACGATGTGTATATACAATGTACCAATAAAGATAAAAATTTTTAAAAAAAGAATGAGAAATTAAATATATTAGTGGCCCAAGTAATTCAGGGAAACAATATCCTTTAAAAACTAACCCTCAGGCCAGAGGGTTAGCTCAGTGGTTCTGGCGTCTGCCTCACAAGCGCAAGGTCCTGAGTTCGATCCCCGGTAACCACATATGATGCTGTGTGTGGAGACTCATGCCCACCAACAACCAACACCACATACCACAATGCCTGGCGTGGTGGCTCATGCCTGTAATCCCGGCACTCGGGAGGCAGAGACAGGAGGATTGCTGAGTTTGCGGCAGCTTGCCTGGGCTCCATAGTGAGCTCAGTGCCAGCCTGAACTACAAAGCGAGACCCTGTCTCAAAAAAAAAAAAAAAAAAAACCCTAACACCCTCTTTTGAAAATATCTTTTTTTTACACTTACATAATATCTTATTGGACTACTTTTAAGATTTAAATATTTACTTAAAAGCTAAACTCTATATCATGGATTTGAAACTATCTTTTAATGTTCAGTCACCACTCAAAGACTTGACCGAATGTCTGGCGGGTAGATGTGTCCTCCTGACCCTTCCTCGATGACTGAGTTAGAGCCCCATCCTGGTCACGCTCTCCGCCAGCCTCATTGTACAACTTGACTTCTTTGAGGCTCATTTGCCTCATCTGTCAGAAAAGGCAGCTGGACTAAAGAGCCCGTCAGTCAGTTCCCAGGGCCTCTTGGGAAGGAGGAAAAGTGACCACTACAGCCCTGGGTCCCAGCGGGACATGGGAACCCCGGGCGCCCGTGATGGATTTGAGGCCCTGTGTGCCCAGCACTGGCTCCCTGACCACCACTCGAGGACGAGTGAGTTTGGGTCAACTATATACAAACCCTTCTGGAACTTACCAATGAACCCAAAGATGTACTTTATAGTTGGCACAAGGATGACCAGCACATTGTTAAGTGCTATAATGATGACGGCAATCACAAAGTGCCTCATCCAGCTGAAGGGTCTTCTGGGAAATAACAGGGTGATCACTGAGGTGCGAATCTATGACAAGAACATTTGATAGCAAAATTAATCATGGTTTTCAATTTTTTCCTATCATTTTATACTTTCCTGTTCTCCTGAAGTATTTTTTCCCTAGAAAAGACTGTGAATTTTCCCAATATTTTGCATTATGTTAAAATACACATAACATAGAATTCACCTCTGTAACCCTTTTTAAAGTATATAGCTCCGGGTACTAAGTCGACTTATATTGTCATGTAAACTTCACGCTGAATTTTGACGTCAAAGTGTATCAGTCCTCCTCGGTAGTATATTGTTTATTCATTTTCTCAGCTTTTAGAATTTTGGATTAAGAATTATCTCAATCAGAAGAGGTCAGATGACAGAGAAGAGGCACAACTCAGACTGTAAAACCCTTGTTGTTGAGGACTGTCTCATCAGATGATCTTGGACATAAAACGTGAACACAGAATTGCTTCATACTCGACTGCCAAAGGAATTGCTACAAACCTGGAGTTTCTTTAGCTTCCATTATATTTAACAGTTTTCTACCTGATATTACAGATTTCTACCTGATTAAAAAAGTGATACTTTCTGTGTTTACTCCTTTTTCTCTCCTTTATACTAATGGGTTATAAAACCATGAGAAGCAAGGGATAGGACTTAATATTTCTCAGAGTTTCCAGTTTAGTGTCTTGCATGTAACAGGCCATTAGTAAACAGTAAATTAAACTGACAGTAAGAATCTTTCCTCTTCCTTCAGAGGCTTTCACAGATCCTGGCCCTATTTCAGCAGCTGAAATAAGTAGGCAAAGGGTCAAGAGAGGCTCGTTTGCAGAGGCTGCTCAAGTTACTGTGGTGTAAGTGGCCAGCGAGCCTCGGGGTAGAGGGAGCACCTACATTCATGTTTGCATAGCTTCACGATGTTGGAGGCGCACTTATCCTTGGAATCCGTTGGAGGACACTTCTTTCCTTCGCAGAATTACACTATTGGATTTTCAATAAGAGAGCACTTTAGTTAAGCTAGAACTTCACATTTTTAGAAACGCTGGGATTGATTTTCGTTTATTTAGTTCTAAAGTCTCAGTGGCACGGAGACAGGAACTCACTTAAAAGAGAGTGTAAAATACATCTTGCAACATGTATGAATAACCAAAAATGCAAGATAAATTGCTTGCAGTTTCTAATGTGACATTCCTTTCATACCACTCCACCAAAAATTAAAGCCATCTGTTTAGGTTGAAAAGAGTATTTCCTTTTTAGAATGGTCAACGAGATAGCCCCTGAAAACGATTTAAGAATGACTTTGTAATGGATTTCAAAAACTGGATTAGTAAAAATTGTGAAACTCATTTTGAAGCACATCCTGAGGAAAAAAAAAATGATTTGGTATCATTTTCCCCAGCAGCCTATACACATTCTACAACATGACCTACGATTAGCATTCAGTGTGATCTAATTAGTAGGCCTAAGATAAACTATGATAAATACATAGCACGTAAGGGCTTATCTGACTGTCTTAAACTTACAGGATAAGTAAGTCAGATGCAGGTTCATTTTCAGTCAGATGTCACATGTACATGCTTTTTTAGTCCTTTGCTGAAATAGTGGTTTCAGTTTGATAAGCTGTTTCAGGCAGCCCTGTATGTACAGGGTTTCTGAAATGCAGTTTTTCTGTGGTCTCATGGCTTCCAAAAAGATCACAGTTTTGCCTAATCATGTTGAATTATTTGTCTTCACAGTGAATGAGGGATAAGAAAATGGCAAAACCAACCAAAAAGAATGCAGAGTTGCCCGTGAACTCTTGCGCAGAGGAGTCGGGCCAAGAAGGGAGTAAGTTGGTGGTGGCTGTGGAAGAGAATGAGAAAGAATCTTGCTGCTGAAGTGTGGCCTTGCCGACTGAGCCTAGGGCTGGAAGGTCTTCAGCAGTTCTGTTTCCCTGTCAGTACATGGGGCGGGGGGGGGGGGGGGCTCCTGCCAAGCAGCAGCAGCAGCGGCCTGTGCTTCTGCTACGCCGGAGCCCATGCCTCTACTGACCTCACCTGGGGAGAATGTAGAAATGTGGTTACAGCTGTGGGGAGGCCCCAGTGACAACCTCTTACCCAGAAACATTCCAGGCAGCTCTAGAGGAAAGAGTAGAGAGGGGAAGAGGAAAAAGAGAAGGCAGCATGGCCTGAACAGCTTGTCAGGAGGTGTCGGGGCCCACTGTGAAGGTCAGGGCTGTGGAGATGGAACACGCAGTGAGTGCCTTGACTCCGAAGTATAAACAAACAAGTAAAATATCCAGCCCCTTAAAATTGGCTCAGAGCCTCACTTTTTGGAACTGCTGTAGGGAAAGGGTTTTGAAAGGCCACTCTGCAGCCGTTCATCGTGACACTGGGCCTGTTTTAAGGCCCACACCAGCGTCAGCTTCAGTCCCAGCACTTCGGAGACACAACGGGCTTCCCAGAGAAGGACCTAGCCTCGCCTCCCTTTATTTGCACAAGTATTCCACAAACACGACACAGTTACTATGTGTTCTGTACTAAAAAAGAAAAAAAATCCCTAACCTAACCAGAGAAAAGAAAGTTAAGCAAATCTTCTTGGGCTCTTGAAGCCTAGAAATTCTTTGCTGAAAGAAGGGAAGTACAAAATACCAGTGAAAACTGATAGATTGGAATCCAGGCTACATTTATTTGTTTTATTTCTATATGAAGATGTCAAGGCAAGTAAATAAACTTCTTAGCTGTCAAGTATTTCTGAATGTAAAGAAATCTGTCATGAGGACCAGGCTGAAAATCTTGGCTTTTAGCTATAAGAAACAAACAAAAATATTGCTAACATCACCTATCCCCATTGGCAAACAAACAAAACAAAAACAAAACAAATAGAAGTGTCTGAATTTAGCCTTGTAGGATTTGACTGGGACAAAGGCTGGATCCACTTATCTGCCCTCATTACCCCCACGAAGGCTAAGTCTCAGCCCAGATCTTCACTCATGCTGAAATCATGGAATGGTCGGCAAGAAAAAGCACCTGTGCATTTCAGTATAAATAAGTAGTTTGTACATTTCAAGAAAAGGCAGATCTGTTTGATGACCATCATCCTCGCCAGACGTCGTGGGGCTCATCCTGTGTGGCTGTCACTGCCCACCCCGCCTCCTGCGACCTAGGAGCCCGCAGAAGGGTCCCTTCATGCAGATCACCTCACTCTACTGACATAAGGGCCAGTGCGGACAGTGCTGTCTGCAGGGTGTTTCGTGAAAGCCCGCGTGCAGTGGAAGGACACAGTGAAGGAGAGCTTCCTGATTTTTGGTACAAGGATCCCATGTTCTAAATGACTGCTGTCCCTGCTGAACAGATTCATTCTAGTGCTCTGCCTCTCCTAAGAGGAGCTTTGGATTTTTGATGCTGACATGAAGTATTCATTGATAAACAGAAGACTGGCTTTTATTTGCCCTTCCAGTGATGGCGGCCATCCATTCTACAGTGCACTGAGCACTGAATGAGTTCACTGGCTGCCTCTTGGCTGACTGTGGCCGTGGCCATTGATCTCTTAAGATCATGGCTTAAAAAACACTATATTTAGGGCTTAGAAGTAAAGTGACACAAAGTACGTAAAAGATTTCTTTCACAAAATGCTCTGATGCCACAATGATGTGGTACTTCAGATGTGGCAAAACGTAGCTGGGGATACCTTGACCCACACTGGGGAGTCTGGATAGTCTTTGCTCAGTGAAGTAGCCTGCTTGGAAATTTTATCCTGTACAACACTGTCTGGGTTACAGCTGTCTTCTACTTTGCAAACAAGCTCGAGCTGATTTTAGACTAAAGCTGCACATATGTCATTTGGAATACTTTTAGATATGTTAGAGGGAGGATATTATTTAAGAGTAAATTATTAGCCACCATAATAATAAGGATCTGATTTCATGCACTCATGAGAAAGGAATGTACTGAAATATATATCAGCACGCAAGCTGCATTTAAAGCAACCACAGGATAACATAACTATTTTTTGAGAAATTCTGTTCTAGTATGTAATTTACTTAATGTGAATCCCCTTCTCAGTAGCCTTCAAGATCAGATAAAATAAGGTGCTTTGGGAAGTTACTGCAGTACCACAAACTGGAAGAAACTGAAATATCCTCCAAATTGTGGCCAAGATGCAATGTGATCAGAGGGTTAAAATGGTTTAGCTCTCAAATTTCAGAAGCTGTATACAAACTCTTACCCACTTTTCCTAGTCCACAAGATAGCAGTTCAAGCTCTGCTATCCAAATTTCAATTTAAAAATAAGTATCACTTTGTCTCAAAAAAAAAAAATAAGTATCATGATTTTTCCCTGCATTTAAAAAATGTCACCTAAAATATTTATTAGATCTACATATTAAATGGTTAGTTCTAAGGGGGTTCAAAGTGCTATTTGAGAATAACAGTGTCCTTGGATGTTGCAGTTGCAAACTTTCATTGTAATGAAAACCACATCCAATCAGACATAGTGCTAATCAGGTTTCTATCACTGGAGAGTTAGTACTTACTGGGAACAGGACAATGGGCACAGTTAGCGTCACTGCCACCAGGACTGCCAGCCGGACCATGAGGAGAGGCGTGTCAAACGTGTACACTTTGCTGTAAGCGTGAAGCAGTTCATCTTCAACTTCTCCTGCAAGGGGGAAGAAGAGAGTGAACCCGTCCTCCTGATGGCCACTTTGGCACCGGTTACTCACGGCATTTTATGGAGGGAACCCAGGATGGTGGCACACGCGTATCTGGGAATCCACATACCTTTTATTCTCGTCTCTGAGCTACCAGCTATGTGAACTTTGTCCAAACGAACTAAGTTAGAGGAACTAACGGAAAACTGCTACAGCACTTCTCGAGGTCACTTGTCTCATAATAAATCAATCTCTACTACAGAAAAGCATCACCAACCAGCCTCCTGTTGCAGGGATGAGGTGTCCTCACCCCACCATCTCCCTGTCCCCCTCCCCTGGGCCTTATCCATCCACACACCCTGGATGGAACTTCTCTAACCCTTTATGGAGCCTGAGGATGCGTTAGCTCTGATATTTCTCAAGATTATTATGATTCCATTACAGCACTAAAACACATACTCTTGGGCTTTTTCAGGTTTTTTTTTTTTTTTTTTTGGTCTTATGGAACTCTTTAGAGTAAGTAACATGCAAGGTTGAGTAGTATGGTTTCTACAGACTCTCCCAAAGAAAACGGCTCAGATAGTAAACAGTCCTTAAAAATACATTCATTCAGAATCTGAGATGCAAAGGCCACACAGATACTTATGGAATTTGATGTTATTTGATGTTCCCACTGTTCTTTTCAAGGTCAGATGAAAAGGGATAAAAATATCGTTGATGCTGTTGATCCCCACTTCCATTAACCACAACCAGCAATAGGTTTATGCCCAATCTGAAGCACAGGCTTGCTTACAAGTCAAACAGAAAATAAAGCTATGCAAACGATGACCTACCACAAAATTGTTTCTCCCACAACTCATCATACAGTCAATTTAATTTATCAAGTAAGTTAAAAAACAATCCTGCTGGGGATTTAGCTTAGTGCCGCTGCGCCTGCCAACTGTAAAGTCAAGTTCCATCCCAGCACCAGGAAAAAAAACCCAGAAAGTTACAGACTTACACAAAAACATATTTATATTGATGCACTGACTAGTATGAACATATGCTACCAGGGCTACATTGGATCCATGACATTTATCTATAGGACCACATTTTATGGAAGAAATAATAATGATACTCCTTTCAGACAGAAAATGTTTAATATGTTTAAAACATAATCATATGTGGTCACAGTCAGCTCTTTTTTTTTTTTTTGGTTGTTGTTTCTTCATTTTTGTAGCATAATCCCAAATCAAAGTAAATTCTGTTATATCCTCTCTTAGGGAGCCACTTCCTATAACAGAATAGAATAAGCCTGAAATTTTATCTAAAGTTCCAAACTTCCAGAATGAACTGGACTGAAAAATAAAAAGCAAGTTCATCCGGGTGTGGTGACACACATGTGTAATCCCAGCACTTGGGAGGCTGAGGCAGGAGCACTGTCACAAGTTCAAGGCCAGGCTGGACAATACTGAGTTTAAGACCAACCTGAACTGCATGGTGAGACTTTGTTTAAAAAAAAAAAAAAAAGATCCAAGTTCAAATTCAAGAATACTGTTAATTTTATTTCATCAAAGGTGCTTTATCAAATCCAACTAGATTTATTCTCATTCATTCTCCTGAAATGGACCCGACTAACCAAAGAAATAGCATCTATTCATGAAGGAAAATAACTTAATTTGAGAGATTTTAAGATAGAATACATATGAATTCACAGTAACTTGTTAGCCAAGTGGACTTAAGTTTCATTTCTAGGTTTACTGATAAAGCTAAGATAGCATGTTACTTGGGTATTTTCATCTATAGATCATGCTGCTTACAGAAGATTAGTAAAAGAATTTTGCCTGTGATTTCACAGGCTTATCAGGATTCCTGCCAGGTGAATGACTGACAGAGCCTCTTACCATAGAATGTAAGGTAACCAAAGAGGGCAGCGAGCAGGTACATGACAAGCATCCCCGTGATGGAGATATTTGACACTGTCTGCATCTTCTTCCTGGACCGACTGAAAATAAAAAGAATATTGATGCTAAGTTTTTAGACATATGAAAAATATTACTTGTACATAAACAATATTGAAAGAATATGTGTCTGTTGCTAATTATGAAATTACATTTCTAGTACATCAACTTAATCTGATTTAAGTTTGTCCTAAAGAGCTAAAGGTTTGTTTGCTTTTTGCTCAAACATTGTATTCATTCAATCTCGGAAACAATCATTTCCCTAGAAACATCACTAAACAAACCTGCCTACTGAATAATTAATGTAATTGACATTAGGATCAAACTGGTTCCTAAGATAGAGAGCTTTTGCATTTCACAATGAAATGAACTTAATGAGAAAAAGAAACTACAAGAACCAGCAAAGCACTATTATTAAAGGTTCAGGCCACTAGAAAGCTTGAGATTTTTCCATGGACAAATCCTGGAAACAGCTCTAGAAGGTAGCTGCCCACTAGGCATGGACCAGGCTTCTGCAGTCCATACTACGCGTGATCTTCAAAGTAAGCCGAAGACATTAAAATTACTCAAGGTGTTCCACAATTTTTATGAGGTAAATGAGAACTTATGGAGAGAAAGGTACTGCTAATATCTGGTTTGAAAAAAAACCTTGGAATTGATATATGAGGGCCTAACTTGAGGAAAACAATATATTCACCTTGTCCCCACAGAGATGTCAACAACCTCACCAGAAAAAGATTATGAATGAATCCTAGACCACTAATTAGAAGAAACAAGATTTGCTGTGTCCCCATTGTAGAGATAAGACAATGAAGACCAGATAGTTACCTTACTTATATGAAAAGACCACTTCTCAATGGCTTAGTAAGGCCGCCTTAATCCTATGTGCAGTTTTTCTTTCCAATCCAGCTAATATTCTTTTTTTTTTTTCTAGTTTTTTGAGACAGGGTCTCACTTTGTACTTCAGGCTGGCCCTGAACTCACTATGTAGCCCAGGCAAGCCTCGAACTTGCAACAGTCCTCCTGCCTCTGCCTCCCAAGTGCTGGGACGACAGGCGTGAGTCAACACATCTGGCTAATACAGATTCTTCAAACCCAAATTCATATTCAAATTCCTTTCAACTTTCAAAATCATTACACCCACTGGCTCCTCTTCCACCTTCCCTGACTCCCTCCCCTGACCCATCATGGCTGAGTGAGAAGAGACAGGAAGCAGTTAAGGAAATGTAGTATATGTGCTGTCATACCTTGCGGGTTAAAGTACATTACTGCTGAATGGCTGTGATACAAACTTTCTCTGCAGAGAAAGCTATAAACTGTGCTTCCTTGTGAAGCATCTTTGAACATAGGAGCATGTTTTCAAGTGAATTAGGATGCTAAAATGATGGGTGCCTTACTCTTTAAGTTCACTGTAGATGGGAAGAACCTCGGGGTGGCACACAAAAGCAAATGCTAGGATAGGAATTGCATAGGCCGTCTGTAAAACAAAGACAACACCACATGTTTAGCATGCCAACACAGAGGACAATCTTAGGCCATCTCAGTTTATGAAGGAGGCCACGTTATTGAGCTCATGAGAAACCCAGTTCTCTCACTTACCCGTGAGTTGAATACAAAATATTTTGGTTGACACTTGTCGTCATTGTGGGCTTCAAACTCTACTCCACTGCCATGAAGAGAGCCCTTGGCCTGGTTTTCATCCAGCCCTGCAGGATTTGGGTGGGTGTTATCCATCATGAAGTTCACACCACTGCTGTCGGAGTCATTGGGCAGTGTTATCACATGCACTGGAAGGGTGTTGTTGAGTGTCAGATTTCCAGCTTCGTGATCCAGGACAGGGAGAGGGCAAGGTATTTGAAATTTCTTGTAAATCACCTAGACCCAGTCATTTAAAGAAAAAAAAGTCAAATTTTTGAAGAAAAAATAATAAATACAATCTCGTATATGTGGCTTACAGGTAAAGGTCAGGGAACTCAGCCAAAGATTATGTTTAAACTAATGGGCCACAGAAAGTTCCTCTAGCCTGTGTCCTAAGAAAGAAGCTGGACAGCGGTTAGCAGCATTGCCCACAGGACGGGGCAGAAGTCAGTAGATCCAAATTCTATTTGAGTCCATTGGAAACTCTTCATGCTCTTCCCAGACAAAGACAGTCATTCCCTTTATTTCTTCAAGATAACGATAACACGGGTCAACAAGTTTTCCCTCCTCCTCTGCTGCTGCAGGGAAATGCTTTATAAATTTGGCATCCATGATATTCTAAGAAACTTCTTTTGGGGGGGCAGTAATGGAATTTCTTTAATTCCACCATGGTTGCCCTCTCTTACTGGGCCAAACGTGGAAGAGAAAATGGCTCATTGAAGTACAGATGTAGCCTACAGATTTCTCCTCTAGATCTCTTTATTTGTTCCTTTAGCTTTCTAAATAGTGGATTGTTGTCATGGCCCTCTGTCCAAATATTCATCCAGTGTGCACGGAACACACCCTTAGCAGTGGCCTTGACATCTTCTTTCAACTATTTTAAAACTCATAATTACTCTTTTCTCATTTCAAATTAAAGCACAAAGTTTGTAAAGTTGCTTATGACCTAAGAACACTAACTAAAGCATTGAAAACATTTCATGCCCACCATGCTACAAGGATCATGTCAACATATCACTTACCACACTGACAAAAAACACCATACATGTAAGAGAAAATCCACTGGTATAACCAAGGTAACCTGGGAGTTAAGAGAAATATTTTGAAAGATGCATCCAACATGTACTAACAGCTTACCTATTAGAATATGACCTAAAAACATGTTCACCTAGAGAACAACTTTACCTAAATTTTTAAGAAGAGAAAGTGGAAGGATGATTCCCAAAGACACAAATATGATGAGGTAGTTGCCGTTGAGGTACCACTCCCTAGGAGAGGAAAGAAGACGAGGATGTTAGGACCAGAGAAGGTCAAGCGGAAGGAGTCACTGGGTGTCCAAAAGAGATCGGGAGACATACCCAGAATTCTCTTCAAGTCCCATGAATGCTCTGATTACTTCAGGTAGTTCATATTTAATGATAAAGAGGTAGCTTGACATTGCTAAAATGGAAAACGTGGCAGCTTAGTGGCATATATAGCACTTGGTGGTAAAACATCACGGCCTACATTACAGACCCCTGTTTTATTGTCTGCAATCAGTGGTCTGGGGGCAACAAAAGGCATGGGCCAAAGGGAGCACAGAACCGCAGGGCAGAGCTGAGCAGACCCTCTGCCACTCTGGCCTTCTCCAGGTGGACACATATCTGGTCCCCTGTGGTTTCCGTGAGGGAACACAAAACCTCAGACCACTGACTGTTGGAAGTGGAGTCTTCCTGGATTTGTAAAAGAGTACAAGAGGGGACAGTTTCTCCTCCTCTTCATCAGTGAGGATTTTTGGTTTTTCCCTTTCTCTGTCTACTGCTCTGTCTGGCCAAGTCTTGACTTTTGAATTCTGTTGAACTCTATAAACCTTGTAGGAAAAATGAGTATGTATATATAACATTACAACTTTGCTTGCAATCTGTGTAACTTCCCTTCCCCGGCCCATTCATTCAGTAGCATATGATAATAATTTGTCAGTGAGGCATGGTGAAGGCTCAGCTAAAACATAAAATTGACAAACTTTACATGAAACTTTTAAGCGTGAGCTATATCCTTCTATGAATTTTTGCTAACAGGCATTTAAAATAGACAAAGTGCTGGAGGGACTGCTCAGTGCTACAACATGCTTATCACATATGTACAAGATCATGGGTTCAATCACCAGCGCCACAAAAAAATAAAATCACTAGGTATCTAAGTTTGAAATGGAACTGTTTAGAGTCTTAGAATACTTCCTTGACTCTCAGTAAAATAAAGGTGATAATAATTTCCTTTATTGCTTGGTTCTGCACATCCTTCCTTCACCTGGTCATTTGAGAAGGCCTGTTGGATGACAAGGTCCATGTTACCCTCAAACCACAGCTGACTGATATTGATATGAAGTGATTTCTATGATACCTGTCCCATCTTCTGTACACATTGTTTGGTTAATCTTTATAAAACCTTAGCTAAAGCTGAATCTTCAAGAGCATAAAAAGGAGATATTCTGGTTAACGGGCTCAGTGAGGTACTACTCAATTTTAGAAGGGACTGGGGATTTAGCTCAGTGGTTCTGGTGCCTGTCTCATGGGTGCAAGGTCCTGAATTTGATCCTGGGATGAGACCAAAAACTTAGACAATTAATTGTTGATTTCGGGTGATGTCACCACTGTAAATGTATTGGTCTTTGAGATTCAAAATGACTCAGAACCATTTGAGTGATGTCAACATTATTTTGTCAATGTTGAAATGTCCATAGTGAAATGTTAAAATTTTTAGGGGTTTGAAACATTAAGGGTTCTAAATAGGGAGTTGCTAAACTAAGAAATACAAGTAGTTTCCTTTGTGCCGAGTATTTACTAATAGCATAAAACAACCAAAGTGAACACTTTCTGGTTGGTATTATGAAATTGCATCTTACTCCCATAAAGTCACACTTCTTTTTTTTCTTTTTGGTGGTACCAGGGATCGAACTCAGGCCTTGTGCTTCCAAGGTAGGTGCAGTACCACTTGAGCTAAATCCCTGGCCCAAAGTCACACTTCTTACTTATTCATAGCTCGATAAAAAACACACTTTATAGTTTATTCCTATTTTAGAAGAGTAACAGTGGCTACCCTTTGACCCACCAGTGCTGCTGACTGCACACAACTTGATTTTGGGGCAAAATATGCTAATGTCTTGTTATTTCTGTCATCAAAACAAGTTAATGTGATCAACTATGAGGTGATCCTATGAAATGCTTGATACTTTAAACCTTGGTAAGTCTAAACACTTGAATTAAGTGTGAAGCAGCCTGTTCAGGGTTTGGAAGCTTATGCACAAATTCCATAAAATGAATGAGACAAGCCCAGGGTTACTGGCAACATCTAAGCCTCCGAAGACACTGCACTTGCTGGCAGGCACAGGACTCTGAGTCTTCTCCAGCATGTACACACATACATATGCACATACATAATACAGCTTGCAAGCTAGAGCTCAGTAGGAGACTGCATGCTCAGGTGTGTGAGGCCCTGAGCTCAATACCTAACACACACACACACACACACACACACACACACCAGTGAAACAAAACAAAACAAAAACTCGCACCAAGTATGACTTGATTTCATTTATCTGATCACCAACTCCCCATTATAAGGTGCAGGGATAGCTGGATTACGGTTATTAAGGAATTGCTCCATTACAGATATTGTAGATAATTCTGATGTGTTTAGCAAAGGAGCAAAGGAGCTGCCTCTTTTCAAAGTTTCTGTTATTTTTAAAATAGCAGTATTATTTGTAGTAGTGAAGAAGAAGAAACAATCCACTATTCATCAGGAAGGATTTGGTAAACCATTGATAGCGCCTGTTTATATTGGAAAGCTGGAAAGCCATTAAAGAGAAGAGCATACAAATATATTCAAGGCCTACTATTTAATTTTTTAAAAGCTGTGAGTCATATTACAAGGTGATCTAATTTTAACAATATTGATACATTTGTTAAATCTGGCGTAGAGGAAAACTTGAAGCAGTGTTCCTTAGGGTGACTTACCTAAGCTGACCTTGGTAATTTATGTATTTATGAGATGTTCTAGTTATCCACAATTAGCATACATCTGCTTTGCAATTATACAAATGCCCATTTAAAAATAGTCAGAGAGTCTCCAGAGATATGGATATTGAAGCTGAGAACCAGGTTCTGAATGCTTATTACATGCCATATGTTATCTATGTTCCTCACAATGACCTAAGTTAGAATAAGAGTCTCATTTTCATAGATGGAAAAATTAGACTCAGAATAGTAAGGCGATTTTCTCAAGGTCACAGATAAAGACGGAAATACACACAAAGTGAGGTACAGCAGACTCCAAAATCTCATTCTCTACTCAAAGAGTTTAAAATAACTTTTTAAAAAGGTAACATACATACAAACAAGCCCAAGAGAGCCCAGAGGAACCTGAGAGCCTAGAGAGAGCCCATATATATAGGCTTTATATACACATGGAGAGAGAGAGGAGAGAGAGGACATGTACATTACAGTAACGTTAGGGTTGGAGGTCTTTAAGAGACATTCGAAGGGAAAACAGCACATACAAAGAAAGCATATGGGACTTTTTTAAATATTAAAAAAATAATACTAGTGCTACTGGTTAACTGAATGATTGACTATGGTTTGACACAGCACCTTGTGAGGAACTGATAGAAGAAATGGACACTGGTAAGAAAGGTATAGCTAGGTGGGCAGAGGACTGAGACAAAACCCTTGTGACAGTACAATGAGTTTAAATTTCATCTGGAAAACTGAGAGCAGGCTGAAGAATTTTTTTGCATGGGAGCAACAGGAATGGATTTGAATTTGAGAAAATATGTCTGACAGATGAACCGGAAGTGGGTGCAGAGAAAACTGAAGGGAGGGAGAGCATTGAGAAGGCCACTGCTACAGTCTCAGCTAAAAATGGTGATCACCTGCACAGTGGTTTGTGAGGATGAAAGGAAAAGAAAAACTCAAGGGATATGAGATCAAGTGGATAAAATCTAGTATTTGATTGGATGTGCAGGATTAGTGTAGGCCTATGCCCAGATTTCTGGCACAGAAGTCCGGATGGCTACTGATGGTGTTCACAGGGAGAAGAAAGAACAGGGGACAGGGACAGCTGGGGGAGGGACTGAGTAGGAGAAGATGGTGCGGGTGTGTAAGGACACAGCTGGGACCACGCAGGACGATGCGGCCAGCAGAGCACCTCAGAACAGGTCCAGGCACCTCCCGAGAGTCAAAGATGCAACTGAGCTTACGTGAAGCTGGTGAGCATCTTCTAGGATACTATTAAAATACATATATCTAGGCTCTGCTCTGGAAATTCACCAGGAATTGCAAGAACACAGAGAGCCAAGCACTCTGTGGTTGATACTACTCCTTAGATGTAGTCAGGTGTTTGCCTGGCACAGCTTCTCAAGACCTTGACCAGCAGAACAGCACTATGCTGGCACCTCAAGAGCACCTGCCTTTGGCCTGGCCTCCCCCCCCCGCCCCCGCCCATCACCACAGCCATTTACTTCTCCATTGTATTACACGGCTTGATCATTCATCTGAAACACTGCTTGTTCTGAAAGTGACAGAAACAGGCCCCAAAGTTTAGTTTTTTAAAGCAAGAATTAATGCCACAGTATTAAAATCAAGAAAGTTTTATCTTCTATTCAGTTCTAAGGTTTTATATATTATCATATTCTTAGATACTGCTATTTTCAATTAAAGAATAACAGCAAATCTAAGAAAGTTAATTTCTGCTGGGTGTGGTGGCTCATGCCTGTCATCCCAGCACTTGGGAGGCAGAGACAGGAGGATTGCTGAGTTCGAGGCTGGCCTGGGCTACATAGTGAGCTCAGAGTCAGCC
>PVIC010003282.1:0-16100 GCA_004025085.1 Thryonomys swinderianus
GATCTCCACAATGGTTGCACAAGTCTGCAATCCCACCAACAGTGGAGAAGGGTTCCTTTCTCCCCATAGCCACGCCAGCATTTATCGTTGGTTGACTTTGTGATCGCAGCCATTCTTTGTGGAGTGAGGTGGAATCTCAATGTTGTTTTCATTTGCATCTCTCGAATGACCAGAGATGTTGAGCATTTCTTCATATGTTGAACAGACACTTCTCAGAGGCAGAAATCCTCCCCTTTTCTTTGCTAGGATGTAACTATGACAGGAAGAGTTGCTGTTTTTACATTTCTTCTTGTTTTATAAGTTATGTTCCTCTTGACTGGTCTGTAAGTCACATGATGGAATAGTGTCTTGAACTCTTGCCTTGGTTCATTGATTCATGTATATAGTTTTTTAATTCATTGCATTGTGTATTGTGTCAGAGGTGTACAAGATTCATTTTTCTTTATTGAGTTTATTGGTATATTTTAGGTGGCATTTATGATCACATTTATCATTGAGAATTTGTACCTGTAGATGATACATCTTGATTTTTATTTTTTTCCCATCCTTCTGCCTTCCCTACAACCCTTTCCCCCACTACGTACAAAAGCAAACAAGGGAAAGAAAAAATTTGATAAAAAAATGGAAACAAAACAAAAGCTCACTTTGTTTAACTTCCCAGAATGTAACTTATTTGTAAATTAGAGACTTAGTGCCCTCTTCCTTTATAGGTACCATGTTTCACTTTCAAAATGATATCACTAGTTTAATGTTACTAATTTGTATTTTCTTTCATTAATTGAATTTGTTAGAAAATATAATACATTTACATTTTTCATTTTATCAAATAGTCATCATGCAAATAATAAAATTGTTTGAATAAACACATTAGCTTTTTCATGTTATGGCATAGGCAATAAAATACTTTTTCTGAAGACCTGATATTCACACATGTCCATTTCTGTAGCTAATGATACAGGTTAAACTTACTTCTTGAAACAGATTATATGTAGTAATATGTTTAAATGTGTAAGCTATTTGCCATGACATATAATCACAATTTTTTAAAATTGCCATTTATCTATGAAGTCTATATTTCAAGCAGTCTTGTTTTATTTACTTTACTTTGCTAAAATGGATGATTAAACTGTAAAATGAGTACATTTCTAAAATTTGTTCCTTTTTTTTCATCAGCATCATTTATTTGTGTTTTCCCCATGTGTATTTGTCTTAATGGTACTAATTGTCTAAAATATATAATGGATTTTAATTGCCTGTAAAAATAATCAATGCACAAATTGTATATGATGGGTTTGTTACTGAGCTGGATTTTTTACTCTCTTTTTCGAGATTGGAAAATTCACAAATTGGATAAAAGTAGTAAATAAGTTTTAAATATGTCATAATTTAAGCTGTGTGTGGTAATAGCATTGTTATATTAATAAATATCTAAAATATTTTACTTTGAATAATAACCACTGTGAGAACGTTTTCCTTCTGTAGAATTTTACTCACAAACAAAAGCAATATAAATTTCTTGAGTCAAAACTGTGGTCAAGGATAAAGAAAGATTTTTAGTAACATTATAATGGCTGGTTTTTTTAATAGCTATTATATGTTCCACCTCATTACTTTCAAATTACTTTATCCTGAGATTTTAGTTATTTATAGACTCTTTCTTAAAACACTCATTATCTTCTTAGCACTAAGAAGGGAAACAGAAATCAAATGGTACAGACAGTTAACATCAAAGATGCTGCCATACCCAAACCATGATCTGAGTTCTGGACCATCATTCCAACAAATTTTAGAGACTGGCAGGTCAGGGGCTTGAGTGATGGAGGACCCAATTTATAGTTTCCTGTACCACAAAAACTACAGCCAAATTGCTGTTACAATGTTTGTTTTTGAACATTCATGGTTTTCCTGTCTTAGGATAATCTCTAGCTGCATGTGAATTTTATCCCAAGAGCCAACAACTTTGGTTAGAAGTGTCTGCACTGGGTATTGTTAATGAAAAGATTTATTATTATATTTTAATAAATGATTCCAAAGACTTGTTGACTGCAAAGTCACAGCCATCAGCAATATCTTCAAAGCCATTCCATAATTCTAATACATCCACTTTCTCAGCCTGGCCTAGGTATTATATAGTGGACAGTATAGACCTATTTCCTTTAAATTAACACTGATGATGATGATAACAATAACATGAATTGGATTTAACATACAACACAGTAACATAGTTTTTGGAGCTTCTTATGTGACAGATATTAGATTTAACATCAGAAATATGATCCTTCATAGTCAACTAATATTATTTTATGAGTGAGGCACAAACAAGTAATCCATTTGCAAATCTACTTGCCAGAGTTGATGCAGCTAGCAAGTCTGGCTCCAGTACTTCTGTCTTACAGTGAATCTTGGGGCAAAGGAAAAACAGATGTTCTTCTTGAAATATAGAGCACTTTGTCTCTTCTATGGCATTTTATTTTACAGGGACTTATCTATTGATTTCCTATTATGGTATAATTAATCATTTTACATTTAATAGTTTAAAATAGCACTCCTTTGTCATCTCACAGTTGTAGTGACACAGGGGTTCAGGTGTGGTTAATATGAGTGGTCTTTTCAGTTGTATAGTGAGATGTCTGCAGAGCCTACAGTCTCATCTGAACTCACTGTTGGCAGCTTCAACTCTTTGTGGTTGTAGAGTGGATGTCCTCTGCTCCCTGAGCCCACGCACCATTCCTGTGCTCTAACTCACTTCTGGACATGATCAACAAAATAGTGTCTGTGCTGTTTCCGGGGGCTCTTATCTAGCATTATCCTCTTTTAAATGGCCCACTTGAATTGGTACTGCAGGGAGAAGAGGCGGTCTCCATTTTGATACATTCAAAGTCAGCTGATCAGGGAACTTGATTACATCTTTACTTTTTACAGCCTTTGTCATATATTCCAATGTAATCATGGGAATGATATTCTACCATCTTCATAAGTCCTGCCCACAGGTAGGGATGGGCTTATATACATTGTGATTCATTAGGTTCACCCTAACATTCTGACTACCACAACTTATGAGGAGTACTGGCTTCCTCTGTACTTCTATTCCTCAGTAAGCAGTGTTTGTTTAACCCACAGCATGTAATAAAATGACTTCCATGGAATAGGCCATTGATATTTGCTGAATGAGTATGGCTGTTTTGTCTTTTGTGAAACAATTTCAGCGTCTCACTCAGGGTCCTTATTGGCATACACTCTGTTGCTCAGTATTAATATCAGTTAGACCTATTTTTAGAAGCAGAAGTCTCTGCTAGCACTGTTGGAAGTTATGCTGAGGCAGAGCTAGTGATTTTATTCCTTGGGAGAGAAAACGATAAAAAACGTTTGTTACAAGTTTGGCTGTGCTTCTTGGTGATCACGTACATTCTTCAGAGCTAAAAAATGTAAGCACATGTTATCAATTACTGGATCATGAGGAGCTTTGCAAATTAAAAATGCCAAAGTTCTAAAAAGTCGAATGACTTCATCTTGTTTACAACTGGCCTGGATGGAAGGTTGAGTTTATATAGTTTACTAAGCCACAATGGCAAGATCCTTATCAATTGTTCCAATTTTTTTTGTCTTCCTGTGTACAAATATATAGTTTTAGTATATGTATGTTTTAGTGTCCCTGTGATGGTGGTTTAATTTTTTTGTGAACATTTAACAGTACTTCTAAATTAACTCTTTTATAAATAGTAAAGTTTTTTTTTTTTTTTTTACTTTTTTCAAAAACAGTCCAATTTGCCAGAGATTTCTGGCAGTTGCATGTACCATTCTGGACTTGTTTGCCTCAAATTCAGCTTCATTTTTTCCTAACTAATGATAATAACTAGTATCTACTTACATAAAACAATTTTTGAAATTTATCTCTCCTTTGAAGAAATATCATGGCTTCTCCAAGAAAATCCAAGAATTTCCAGGAATTCTCTCATATGGTAGCTTTTGTTCACATTTACTGTCCATGCTTGTAACTTCTGGGATGTTATTTTTCTACCATCAGCTTGGAAATTATGCACTTGAACAGTTGAATCATATGAGGCATCACTTGTCTGCAGAGTATCAACTGACTTCACAGCGAGCAAAACAGAGTGTAGAGCTGAATAAGCATTCGAGAAATATGAAAACATTTGCAACCAGACAGTTTCAGTAATTAGATGTTCTTTTTTCTTTTAAAGAAACAGTCTTCCATGAACTACATGGAAATCTACTACAGAGAACTGCCCAAATACTTTACGGTATATAAGAATGGTGTATTTTTCATCTTTTCATGCTGGCAGTCGTAATCCCTTAATCTAAGTCAGGTGACTTCATCTAGAGGGAATTTAATAATGATCTGTAATTTGTTCATTAGCTAATATAGTTTGATAAAATTAGTTGCTAATAAAACATGATAGCAGGAACATGATGACTGAAATTTACAGACATAGCTTAAGCTCTTCATCCTTCCTGTGAGAACTGTATGGGAAAGCGCATAGGCTTCGAGTTAGAGATCTGGGTGCTCCTAATAGCCCTGCTCTGGTCCCATGCAAACTACCATCCGGATGAGTTTAATTTGCCTCCTCACCCTAGAAAATATTAGTCACAGAGCTCCCCTTGATGCACTTGCCATGTGGTTTACATGAGTCACGTGTGTGAAGTGCTTAATACAGTGACGGCACTAACTATCCCTCAGGGGATTAAGAAGGAAACAAGCCATGTCATGTACATGTACCTACTCCCCAAAGTGAATGGAAACTCCACATACTGCCTGCATGTACTAATAAAGTAAAACTTCAAGGAGTAAAATAATGTTATCTTTTATCATTATTACAGTTTCTTTTTATTATGCTGGTGTAGATAGTGAACAGCAAGAGGGCATTCCTTAATAGTGAAAAACAATCATTTGCCAGTGTAGGGCTCAGTGTCGGTGTTTGAAATAACAGAGAGCTGTTTTACGAGGTACTTTTGAATATTACCACCTGTTTCTGGTGATGCATAGCATAGTGTTGCAGTTTTAGAGAAGTGTTTGTGCATATGGGAAATAATGAAATATTTCAAAACATTGATTATATTCTTTCATATATATGTGTTGGTATATGTATATACACACATAAATAGGTGTATGAAAGTTGTGACATACACATACACACACATAATTTTCTGTTATTTGGATATTTTGTCCACTGTGAAAGGCAAAAGAATTTACTATAAAAAGACATTTACAAATTGTGTTTTAATGGACCTACCTACAGAGGGGGAAATAAAAGGATTCTTAATATATTTGTAGAAGTAAAAGAGTAGCATTTGGTTAGCTAGTATGATATCCTACTAATCATCCAAACACTTAATATATACTAACTTACTAAATCCCTAAAAACAACTCTGCAAGGTAGGCATTATTAACCTGGTTTATACAAATGAGGGAAATAAGTCACAGAAGAGATGGGTGACTTGTTTAGGGTCACAGGACCATGATATGCGGGAAGCAGGGACTTGTAGCTTTGTTGTATGATTCCAGAGCCTTGTCTTCTGGCCAATAACTGATTTCCAGGAAAAACAAAAAAAGCGATCATTTCCTACTTGTTTGAAAGATTCCCCATCTAGAGCTAGCAAGAGAGCCCTACCCTTGCACCAGTGTTCTCAAGCGCCCCCTACATGCAGAAACATGTTAAGCAGCCCACGAGTTCCTGGTCTGTGGAAGACTGGTACTTGCTGGTGCAGTGTTTCTTGGCGACTGGTTTAGGGTCCAGGAGATTCTTCTACTTCAGGGCAAATCTTGACCTGAACCCTCAGCACAGCATCTCCAGTCTCAATGTCCAGATTCTCCAGTGGCAGTGGGACATGATTACGTGAGTTGAAATTGCAGAAGTGTGTACATGAGTAAAAAAAGATTAACTAAACTTTCCGGGCCTTTTTCTCCAGTGTAATCTATGCAGTGACCTTCTGTATTAAAATTTTATTTCTCTCATTAGTTAAGAGCATAAATTTTCTTGTTTCTCTGTATGCTTTGTCTATGGTTTGAGAAGTATTAATAAGCTAGTGTGGAATTCAAAAGATGGGAATTAGCATTTGCAAAACATGCTGCTCTTAAAAATATAATACATAGCCGGGCGTGGTGGCTCACGCCTGTAAGCCCAGCACTCGGGAGGCAGAGACAGGAGGATTGCTGAGTTCGAGGCTTGCCTGGGCTACATAGCGAGCTCAGGGCCAGCCTGAACTATGAAGCAAGACCCTGTTTCAAAAAAAAAAAAAATAATACATATTGTATGCTTAGACATGACATGCGTGAAAGATGACATATTAGTACTAGATGAATATTAATGCTAAAATTATAAATGGCTAATAGTAAATAAAATTTTCAAAATATTAAGTAATATTTTCATATTCTTTATTTTCAAAGTAAGAATATGAAATATTTTTCATTGAACAAGTTGCTTGGTTTAAGAGTTCTGAAATATATAGAAAATTTACATTTGTACTTTCCCTGAGGGCCAGATTGGCCAAGTTTCAGATATCAGAAATATTTGAAAATTTAAATTCCAGCAACCACATTATATACTGATGTTTTCTCTTTCCTTATGGTGGATCTTGGAAAGGAAAGCATGTCCTGAGGGATAATTGGAGACTCTATGAAATCGGATTTTACCTTCTCTGCCCCAGGTGATACCTACAATTTTTGTTTATTCATTAATTTTTTCAGATTATGTAAATTTAGGAGCAAAATTTAGGAGTCCACTTAAGAGCACACATGCTGCCTGTTCCCGACCCTGCGTGGGCCCCTCTCTGGCTCTGCTGCTCAAGAGCTGGAGACTGTGCCAAGATTAGCTGAGCTATCGGGGTTTCAGGTCCCTCTCAGGAGGGAGTGTCCTCACACAGTCAGGTAATGTTGCGCGAAGTGTCCTTGAGAAAACACTCAGAGCCCGAGTGCTGCCTTTTTATTTAATGTTCAGGGCGTTCCAGGTGGTTTTCCTAAAAAGAACATTTTAAAAAGTTGTTTATTTATCCAAGGAGTTTCCCTTACTTTTGCTGATGCATGACACGGATATTCTCTGGCAAATTCTACTCCATGCCTTGAGTGTATCTGTATATCACACTGCATTTCCCTTCATCTTTGTGTTTAATAAATCCAAGAAAAGCAGAAGGAAACTTTCTCTGCTATTTATATGATTTGTAGCACTTTTGATTGATTTCAGTTAGCAAGTATTTCATATCAGAATGGCTAAAGGGATAAATGAAAGGGAGCTGCCCCACCCAAAGGCAGCATGTATTTCTCTTGCTCAGCCTGCCTGCTGGAGGGGCCTGTGTGTCTGCATCTCAGACAGCTGAGGTGTAGAAACTGGTGGAGCAAAACCAGAAGCCTTCTCTGCTTTTAAAATGCACAGAACTGAACATGTAATAGGTACCAGGCAGAAACTTTCACAGTTGCTACAGATTCAAACAAATTATTTGATTGGAATAGCTTGTTTTCAAGTAGAAGAGTCATCTCAAAAATGATAGAAATTGAAATCCTTTCATTTTAATGCTATTTGAAATGATGTTTTAAGGTGGAGATCATATTTCCTAATGAATGAAATGAATTTTATGCATAAAAAAGATGTTGAAGGCTGTTGGAAGGCAAGACTGGAATTTTCCTTCTGTAGTAATAGGCCCACCACTGTATCTGAAATGAAATGTCCTCTGGACATGGAATAGGTCCCACTCAAGAATTCTTTGTTTTCAGAAGCTGTTGAATTCTATATAAAGTAACAGAGGTTTCAGGTGAAGCTGGTATTGGTTGACCTGTCACAGGTCATGTGTGAGATTTTCCATTTGCAGCATGATGTCAAAGTTTTGGGGCATTTCTGATTTCAGGTTTTTGGATTAGAGATGATCAACTTGTGTCAATATGTCTCATCTTTTTCAATTGTGAAAAGAAGGCAACCTTTTTCATAGAGTTGGTATTGAGGTAATTAGGAAAATAATCTATGTGAAACAGCACAATTAAAGAACATAGTTACTGCTCAACAAATATAAACTATCATTATTATTGTTGTTAATGCAGTGTTAATGTACTCCCCCAGTAATATCAGCACTGTGGAGTGTTTGGCATCTGAATACTCATCATATCCTGAGCACCATACATAATTTAATACATTCATATTCTTTTTTCAGAAATCCCAATTGGTAGGGGTTATTATGCTCTTGTTACAGTGAACTCAAAGAACTAAGGGATGCAAAATATCAGTGTCTGGTTAATATGAAAATGCTTGTTTCTGAAAACTACACCTAAAGGACTTTTAAATCCCTTGCATGTTTCAGGCTTGTTTCTTGGACTAGCACAGTATACTTTTCTTTACAATTGCTGTGCTATAAAAACTATTGGTGTACTAATGTCCTACTGAAATCTCCTCCCCACCTGTAGAGGGACCGTCCTACTATGCTGACAGTTACCCTGAGACCACAGGAGCTTATCGTCTCTGCACCACACGAAGAATCTATGACTTTGATGAGAAAGCAGCTTTGGCTAAGAGGGGAGTGAACCTCTTGACCTCATTTAGCACCTTTCAAGAGTAGAGTGATGGCTTCCAGAAGTACCGTAAGGCCTGACTTTCAAATAACACAACTATTTAGTATGAAAAGCAGTGTTGAAACAAGAGGAAATAGTGACCTCGCTTAAGTCAATTTGTGATTATTTAACCCCTAACTAGATAAATGGTAATTCATCTGCTTTTAACAAATCTGACCACACTCCTTAGCCCAACTGAGACTTTATTTTTTATCTTTATAGTTACATTGTACATACACATCATGATGACACTCAATGTTGGGAATTTTTCCCAGTATATGACACGAGTTAATTCTCATTTTTTCTCATTTCCCTACCCACCCCGCAACCCCTATCCCCTAAATACATATAAGCTTTGTTTCCCTTTTTTATTACCATTACAATTTTTCTTTACCCCTCATTACCCCTACACTACATTACCCTTTGAATATTTTCTATTTCACAATATCCATTATACATTCTAGAACTCATTAATATCTTCAGTTTCACTACCAGAGAAAAATACAATATTTACACACCTGTGACCTATTTATTTCACTTATGAGTATGTCTTGAAGATATGTCCATTTGAATATAAATGACTCAAACTTATCATTCATGAAGGCAGAGTAATACACCATTTTATAGAAAAACTACGTCTTATTAATCTAGTCTCCAGTTGATGGACATTTGGGTTGTTTCCAAGATTGAGCTATCACTGAGGTGCTATGAACATGGGTGCACATATGTCACTGTGAAATGATTCTTTTAATTCTTTTGTGTATATTCCTAGCAAGCGAGTAGCAGGGTC
Source organism: Thryonomys swinderianus (assembly GCA_004025085.1). Taxonomy (NCBI): domain Eukaryota; kingdom Metazoa; phylum Chordata; class Mammalia; order Rodentia; family Thryonomyidae; genus Thryonomys; species Thryonomys swinderianus. The sequence continues at coordinate 9,339 of PVIC010003282.1, forward strand.
AAATGGAACCTCTAATTCTAGTTTTTTGAAGAATCTCCACACTGACTTCCAAAGAGGTTGTACCAGTCTAGTTTCCCACCAACAGTGGAAAAGGGTTTCTTTTTCTCCACAGCCTCACCAGAATTTGTTGCTGGCTAATTTCGAGATAGCAGAAATAAGCCAGCAACAATCGAGTACTGCAGATTCCTTGTGGAGTGAGATGAAATCTCAGTGTTGTTTTCATCGGTATCTCTTGAATGACCAGCGATGTTGAGCTTTTCTTCATAGCTTCTTGGCAGCTTTTACTTCTTCTTTTGAATATTGTCTGTTCATTTCAGCTGCCCATCTATGAGTTGGGTCTTTAAATTTGGGGGGACTGATTTTTTAAAGTTCGTTACATATTCTTGGTGTAGGCCTTTGTCTCAGAGACAGCTGCTAAAAATTCCCAATTTGTCCATTGTCTTTTTGCTCTGCTGCTGGTTTTCTTTGCTATGCAGAAGCTTTTAAATAAGACAAGATGCCATTTGTTGATTTCTTCTGCTAGATCTCATGATATAGAGGTTTTGTTCATAGTCTTTCCCTAAGCCAATGTGCAAACTGAGACTTTATGCTTCTTGGAGAAAGAGTTTTAAAACATTGGATAAAATTGAAGGGTTGATGTTTCTCTCACATTTACATTCTATACCAGTCCCATATGTAGATATGTGCTTATTATAAATGATAGTTTGAGTTATTGTTTAGATTATTAAATATTGACCCCCTATAAATGAGGCAACATAATGAGGAACATCAAAAATATCTACAGAATAGGCGCTTGTAATGGAGACTGCTTTGAATGATTGTATACATGGCGCACATAGAGGAAAGGGACTCTCCATTTCAACCCCTCCCTCAGAGTTAGTGCCCTGTGTTTATTAGAGTCAAAATAGTTGCTGAATGAAGAATTGAAGTTTGGGTATTATTTCTAATCATTAAATTTATTTTTCTTCCTTTAAGATGTAAACAAGAATTGAATAAATGGGCTGGAAATTTAGCTCAGTGGTTCCAGCGCCTGCCTCATAAGCGCAAGGTCCTGAGTTTGATCCCAGTAACCACATACAATGCTGGGCGTGGTGACTCATGCCCACCACCAATCAATACCACATACCGCAGTGCTGGGCGTGGTGGCTCACACCTGTAATCCTAGCACTCAGGAGGCAGAGACAGGAGGATTGCTGAGCTCAAGGCTTGCCTGGGCTACATAGTGAGCTCAGGGTCAGCCTGAACTACAAAGCGAGGCCCTGTCTCAAAAAAAATATATGACACATAGGTCTTATTTTTGCATTAACATTTGATTTAAAATTATAAAATAAGTACAGTGTTCTCCATTGGCTATTTTTCCAGCATTCCTGGTACTCTCGGAGATACCCGGTTTTACCCAAGTTGTAATAGCTACCGATAACAGAACTTCTTTTGTCTTCTTTTTCTCTCTCTACAACTATACAGGCTTCTATGGCAAGAAAAATAAAACAGCTTATTGGACATTTGGATTTTTAAATAATCACCTTGAGAAAAGTAAAATTGTAGTTTTTATAAACTTTAGTTAATATTTTCAGACTAATTTTTTTTTTTTTATCAAGGAAAGCACTGCAAGAGACATCATTATATAACAAAAGATTTAGAGCTTCACATTAGATTCTGCAGGTACCTAAGTAGTTCCCCTGGGAATGTTTAGGCACAGCTGCAGATTGAATTAAGACTTTCAGGTGGCTGAGGGAGGGTGGAATGAGTTGTGGTCTCAAACAAGGGCTGTGGAATAATCTGCACCAGAACTAATAGGGCTAACTCACATTTTTATCTCCTCATATATCGGTAGTGCAGATTTCATTTCTAGTGTGAAATATGAGGAGATAAATATGATACTCAGGTTTGTAGGATGCTTCCTTCTAAAGATTAGTGCTGTATATCTGGCCTTTCCAAGCCCTAACTGTAAGGAAGATTAGATATGCAAGTGCTCATTACAAAAATGATGGAGCTTTCTGTGGTGTGTTTAATACACCAATTCTGAATGGAAAATGGTGAGAAAATTTCTTATCTAGCAAATGTGCTTCGACTGGCAAATTTAAATCTTTCTCTTCTTTCCTTTCCCCCATTCCTCCTTCTTTCTACCCTCCTTTTTCTCCTTTTTCAAATTTTTTGTTCTTCAAGGGAGCCTGTGACTGTGTGATAGGAAACAGATGTTATAATAAGAATTTGGGGGCATGAATGGCAGAGTCTTTCTGTGACTGGAAGTGGAAGTTTATAAATCTCTTTCTAGCTTCTTCTAGGGCTCAGGTGAGTGTTGAGAGGGCTAATTAGTGCACCGAGTGGTTTTCAGAATCAAAACTTCTGCTGTTTATTACTTTAGACATATTTTTTTTTTGAGACAGGGTCTTGCTTTGTAGTTCAGGCTGGCTCTGAGCTCACTATGTAGTCCAGGCAAGCCTCAAACTCAGCAATCCTCCTGTCTCTGCCTCCCAAGTGCTGGGATTACAGGCATGAGCCACCACACCCAGCCTTTAGACATATTTTTGAGTATGTCTTCTATGCACTGTGCTAAGTGCTAGGTATAAAACACTGAACAAATAAAGATCTAACTCGACATCCAGACATTATAGTTTATTTGAAAGTAGAACAAGCAATAAATAAATGTACTGGAATGAGTATAGTCAGAATTTTAAGTGAAGTGATCAGAGAAGACATCTAAGGATGAAATATTTAAACTGAGATCTGCAAGGTGAGTAGAAGTAAATGAGGATAAGACTTGAGGGAAAAGATTGCAAATTGAAAAAGCTACAGGAAAAAGAAAGAATAAAAAGAAATGTCTTGATGCATCTGAGTACCATGGAGGAGACCAGTCTGGTTAGTGTACTATGAACTGAGAAAAGAATGAAATTGAGGCAGTTTTCTTATCACACAAAATTTTATGGACATATTTAGTTTTAATTTTCTTTAAAATTCAGTAGAAAGATACCCAAAGGCTTTAAAAAGGAGTGTTGAGAACTGAAAAATGTTTTAAGATTATCACTGAGCAGTATGATTTGGAGCGGGGTTAAAAAATGGATGTGAGGAACCAGCAAGGTGATGATTACATTGGTTTCATGCAAAGGATAATGTCATTGCTAAATTTTGGAGAAAAAAACGAAAAACAAAATGGATATAATTGCAGCTAATAGAAAAGTGAAACTTTGAAATGCTATCTCACATAATTTAGGGCAATAAAGGGTTCAGCTGGCTGAATGCAAACTGAATTCCCATTGCTAGTTCTCAGGCAGCCACAGAATGGATATTACACTCACTCAAAGAGCATATGTGAAAAGCAGCAAAGCAAACTCCTCTGCTTTATAACTTTCTATAGTTTAAACTTGCTTTTGCTAGGCTGTTGTTTAATGTCACAGGGAAATGTTGGATCTGGCACGTTCTGCCGAGGTCAGTCATGAAAATATGCAGCGAATGAGAATTCAGGAAAAGTTTACGAAGTCAAGATGATTTTATTGTTTTTCTTCTTTATATGAAATTCAAAAAAAACTGATACCATAGAGTTACTTTATAAAAAAGGGAGAGGAATTATATTTCTCAAAGTTATGATGATTATTTAGCCATATGCCAGTGATATAACTTGATATAATTCTAAGAAGTCTAGAATGAGGACTTTTTTTCTGGAGACATGTTTTAATTATTGGCTGAAGCATTTTCTAACCTATAACAAAAGCTATTATTGGTCAGGGTATGATTCAAATTAATTTTTAAATCTTAAAAGTTCCAAGGCACAGAGGGCACATGTGTGTGATCCCAGCACGCAGGATTGTGGCACTGATACAGAACAGCTGTATGGTTTTACCTTGCTCTCCAAGCCTTGGCTTACTTTTATGAGCCTGGAGACTACTTTTTCTCTAAGCCTTAGTTTCTTTAACTTTCAGACTGGAGGTCATCTTTACTTCATAGAGATAATGCCACCGTTATGTGGCATTGCATACAGAAAGGTATAGAAAGATTTGTTAGTGTTTTCTAGGATTACATATGTGTGTTCTTTTCCCTTATTTCCAGCTAGACTTCTTTCTGATCTGATGTGATTGTGGTTAGTTTTGACAACATACTCAATCCCCGTGGTCTGTTGTACCTTCAAGTTCCTGAATATTAGATCATTTTTTCAATGATGTCTAGATTTTCGAACAAGTAAAAATTGACATTATAAAACCATTAGTCACATACTGATCATCATTATATAAAAAATACAAGCTGTGTTCTAAGTACATAAAAACCTAAACTCCTAAGGATCATGCATTAGCTTACTCATTGAAGGGCATAGTTGGGGAAACTTTTCATCAAGCTGTGCAAACTAATTCATTAATTACTTGTTAACAACAGCTTTAAAGAACATACTATATATCTTAGAGTACAGTTGCTTCAGTGAATAAAAGTAAATCGGTTTCAGAATATACACCCTAGAGGCTGTAAGCTCAATCACATTGAGTAACATGTTTCTTCTGACAGTGGTTTTGTCTGGTACATGAAAAGGCACAGAAGGGCTAAAGGAGGGATATGTATTGAATGATATATTCAATATGCTCTTTCCCTGTGATACATGTCAGGGACTTCTGGCACCTATCCTGTAAAATACAGTGTTTCATAGTTGAGTTTACTGTATTAAGCATTTCATTTTTAAGAAAGAAAAAATAAATCACGAAGATGATTTTTTTAAACTGAATTCTTTATTGGTACAATTTATATACATCTCACAATCACGTATAACATTGGGGAATTTGTACCAGTATATGACACAAGGTAATTCTCATTTTTACCCATATCCCTACCCACCCACACCTCCCTACCCCCCTTTATACATACTCTTTTATTTCCTTTCTGAATCATATTTATTCCTTCCCTAACTACATTCCCACACCAAACTTCCTATGGAAATTTCCCACTCTATAAAAGCTGTCATACTTTCTAGAGCTCATTTGCATCTACAGGTGTTCATGTCAAAGAGCAGATCCAGAATTTGCCTATCTGTGATCTATTGTTTTCACTTAGTATATTCTCCAGGTGTCTCCATTTGCACCTAAAATGATCAATCTTGTCATTCTTTATGGCAGAGTAATAATCCATTTTATTTTTTTAAAAAAACCCACATCTTTATCCACTCTCCAGTTGATGGGCATTTGGGTTGTTTCCAAGATGGAGCTATCATGAACTGAGCTGCTATGAACAAGGGTGTACATCTGTCTTTCCAATGTGAGTTTTTAAATTCTTTTTTTTTTTTTTTTTGAGACAGGGTCTCGCTTTGTAGTTCAGGCTGGCTCTGAGCTCACTATGTAGCCTAGGCAAACCTCGAACTCAGCAATCCTCCTGTCTCTGCCTCCCAAGTGCTGGGATTACAGGCGTGAGCCACCATGCCCGGCAAAAAGAAACCTCTGAATTCTTTTGGGTATATTCCTAGCAGGGGTATAGCAGGGTCAAATGGGACCCCTAGTCCTAGTTTTCTGAGAAATCTCCACACAGATCTCCGCAATGGTTGCACAAGTCTGCAATCCCACCAACAGTGTAGAAGGGTTCCTTTCTCCCCACAGCCTCACCAGCGTTTAATGTTGGTTGATTCTGTAATAGCAGCCATTCTTTGTGGAGTGAGATGAAATCTCAGTGTTGTTTTCATCTGCATCACTCGAATGACCAGTGATGTTGAACATTTCTTCATATGCTTCTTGGCTGCTTTGACTTCTGCCTCTGAGAAGTGTCTGTTCATTTCAGATGCCCATTTTTGAATTGAGTCTTTAAACTTGGGGAGGCTGATCTGTTTGAGTTCTTTATATATTGTAGATAATAGCCCTTTGTCTGATAAACAGCTATTAAAGATTTTTTCCCATGTTGTTGGTTGTCTTCTAACAGTGCCAGCAACTTCTTTTGCTGTGCAGAAGCTTTTCAGTAGGATGAGATCCCATTTGTTGATTCTTTCTGCTAGTTCTTGTGCTAGGGAGGTTTTATTCATAAAGTCTCTGCCTAAGCCAATGTCTCCAAGAGTTTTACCTAGCCTGTTTTCCAGCACACTTGTTTCTGTTTTAATGTTTAAGTCTCATATCCATTGTGAGTTTAGTTTTGTGCATGGTGAAAGAGATAGGTCTAGCTTTAGCTTTTGGCAGGCTAAAGCCCAGTTTTTCCAGCAACATTTGCTAAAGAGGCTGTCTTTCTTCCATTGGGGATGTTTGGCTCCTTTGTGAAAGATATGGTGCCTTAGTGTATCTGAAGTTTTTTCTGGGTCTTCTAATCCCTTCCACTGGTCCTTGGGTCTGTTACTTTGCCAGTACCATGCAGTTTTTATCACAGCGGCTTTATAGTAGAGTTTTAAATTGGGGTTTGTAATACTCCCTGCCATGTAGTGGTTGCTTAGAACTGCTTTTGCTATTCTAGGTTTCTTGTGTTTCCAGATGAATTTTTGTATTATTTTCTCTAGCTCTGTGAAGTATACAGTTGGAATTTCAATTGGAATTGCAATGAATCTGTATAGTAGTTGTGGGATTGTAGCCATTTTGACGATGTTGGTTCTCCATACCCAGGAATAAGGGATATCTTTTCACTTTCTGGATTCTTTTTCTATCTCAGTTTTCAGAGTACTGTAGTTTTCAGAGTAGAGGTCTTTCACTTCCTTTGTTAGGTTGATTCCTAGATATTTCAATTTTCTGGGTGCTACTGTGAAAGGGATTGCCTCCCCAGTTTCTCTTTCAGTGAGTCTGTTGTTTGTGTAGACAAAGGCTGTTGATTTTTGAGCAA
>PVIC010003282.1:16200-48942 GCA_004025085.1 Thryonomys swinderianus
AACACTACCAAATTTGGTAATTAAGTCTAGCAGTCTTTTGGTTGAGTTTTTAGGATCCTCTAGATAGAGTATCATATCATCAGCAAATAATGCCAGTTTAACTTCTTCCTTTCCTATCTTTATTCCTTTTATATCTTTGTCCTGCCTGATTGCTATGGCTAATGTTTCCAGTACTATATTGAACAAGAGTGGTGACAGCAGGCATCCTTGTCTCATTCCTGACCTTAGTGTGAAAGGTTTCAGTTTTTGCCCATTGAGTATGATACTGGCTGTTGGTTTCTCATAAATAGCTTGTATTAAGTTGAGATAAAGTCCATCGATTCCAATTCTCTGTAGGGGTTTGATCATAAATGGGTGTTGGATTTTGTCAAATGCTTTTTCTGCATCTATTGAGATAATCCTATGGTTTTTGTCCTTGAGTGTGTTAATATAGTGTATTACATTGATTGATTTATGTATGTTGAACCAGCCTTGCATCCCTGGGATAAATCCAACTTGATCAGGGTGTATGATTTTCTTAGTAACTCTCTGTATTCTGTTTCCCAGTATCTTATTGAAGATTTTTGAATCAATGTTCACTAGAGAGATTGGCCTGTAGTTTTCTTTTTTGGTGGGATCTTTCCCTGCCTTTGGAATCAAGGTGATGGTTGCTTCAAGGAGTGATTTGGGGAGTACTGCTTCCCTTTCGATTTCATTAAAGAGATTGAGAAGTACTGTATTAACTCTTCTTTAAAAGTTTGTATAATTCAGCCATGAAGCCGTCAGGACCAGGGCTTTTCTCTGTTGGTAGGTTTTTTATTACATTTTCAATTTCCCAGATTGATATTGGGTTGTTTAACATTTTTATATCCTCTTCATTCAGCTTTGGAAATTCATATGTGTCTAGGAATCTATTCATTTCTTGTAGATTTTCCATGTTCTTGGAGTATAGATTTTCAAAGTATGTGTTTATGATCTTTTGGAATTCCTCTGGGTCTGTGCTGATTTCCCCATTTTCATTCCTTAGCGTAGAATTTTCTTCCTTTGTTTGATAAGGTTGGCTAAGGGTCTGTTGATTTTATTTATCCTTTCTAAGAACCAACTCTTTGATTCATTGATTCTTTTTATTGTTCTCTTTGTCTCCATTGCATTAATTTCTGCTCTGAACCTTATAATTTCCTCTCTAGTATGTGCTTGGGTTTGTTTTGCTCCTTTTTCTAATTCTCTGAGGTTCACCATTAGATTGTTTATTTCAGTTTGCTCTATTTTCGAAGTGTAGGCATTCACTGCTATGAATTTTCCTGGCAGAACTGCTTTCATTGCGTCCCATAAATTCCTGCATGTTGTGCTGGCATTGTCATTTAGTTGCAGAAACTGTTTAATTTCTTCTTTAATTTCTTTTGTGGCCCATTGGTTGATTAACAGAGAGTTGTTCAATTTCCATGTGTTTGTGAGGATCTTGGAATTACTTCTGCTATTCAGCTCCAGTTTCAAGGCACTATGGTCTGATAGTATGCAGGGGATAACTTCAATTCCTTTGCATCTACTTCAGGTTGTTCTATGGACTAGAATATAATATATTTTGGAGAATGACCCATGAGCAGCTGAGAAGAAGGTATATTCTCACTTTGAAGGGTGAAAAATTCTGTAGGCATCTAATAAGTCCATTTACTCAAAAGTTTGATTTAGCTCAAGTATTTCCTTACAGATTCTTTGTCCAGTTGATCTGTCAATTTGTGACAGTGGAGTATTAAAATCCCCTACTACTATTATATTCAGGATAACTGGCTTTTCATGTGCAGTAATGTTTGTTTTATATTGTTGGGTGCATTAGAGTTTGGTGCATACATATTTATGAGTGTTGTTTCTTTCTCTTGAATAGTTCCCTGTATGAGAATATAGTGACCTTCTTTATCTCTTTTAATCAGTTTGGGTTTGAAATCTATTTTATCTGCAAACAAGATAGCCATGCCTGCTTTTTTGCAGTTTCCTGTGGCATGGAGGATTGTTTTCCAACCTTTTATTTTCAGTCTATGGGTTTCCTTCTGAATTAGGTGTGTTTCCTGTATGCAGCAGACTGTAGGATCTTGCTTCTTGATCCAATCTGCTAGTCTGTGTCTTTTAATTGGCCCACTGAGTCCATTGACATTAATGGACATGACTGATATGGACATATTCAGAGCTGCCATGTTTCCCTGTTCTCGGTTCTTTTCTTCTTTGCTTTTCCCCTTTTGTATTTAGTTTCTTGTTTGCCCCAATGAATTCACTCTCCTGGGTCTCGTGGGTATGGGATTTTCTGTGTTTTTTTTTTGAAGATCTTCTTTAGGATGTTTAGGAGTACAGGTTTCATGTTTGTGAAGTTTTTCAGGTGTTCTTTATCATGGAAGTATCTTATTTCGCCGTTTATTCTGAAAGATAGTTTTGCAGGATACAACAGTCTAGGTTGGAGGTTGTTTTCCTGCAATGCTTGGAATACTTCTCTCCACGCTCTCCTTGCACTGAGTGTTTGTGTAGAAAAGTCTGCTGTGATCCTAATGGGCTTCCCTTTGTAGGTGATTTTCTTCCTTTCTCTCACTGCTTTCAGTATTTCATTCTTTTGTTGTACATCTGGAACCTTGATAATTATATGTCTAGGTGAAGATATTTTTTGTGTAACGGTGTTTTGGAGTCCAATAGGCCTCATTTATGTGTATGTCTATTTCTTTTCTTGTGAAGTTTTCTGTTGCTATTTCTGACAATAGCGTTTTTATGTCTTTTACACTGTCTCCTGCTTCCTCAGTGACTCCAATCAGTCTTATATTAGTTTTCTTTCAGTCATCTAGAAGCTGTTGAATTGATTTCTCATGGTCCGTTATTCTTTTCCATAGATTATACCTTTCCTGATCATTTGCTGCTATGCTGTCATCTAGGTCTGAGATTGGGTTCTTTGCTTCCTTCATCCTACTGCACAAGCTTTCATTCTCCTTCATCATTCCCTGGAGCTCTGCTTGTAGCTGTTTAAAAGGTTCCATTGCTTCTGCTATCTTGGATTCTATCATCTCGCTGATCTCTGCTTTAATGACGTCTTTCACTGTGGACAGTATCTCTGTTTTGATCTCAGAGATGAGTTCTGATTTCCATTTTACTAGATCCGCTTTAGTTACCATCTCCAAGAGTCTTGGTGCTTGAGTTTCAGTTTGCCCTATTTCCCTTTTCTCTGAATTTCCCTGTGGTGGTGATCTTTGTATCTGTTTTTTTGTGTATTTTCCCATTTCTGCTCTTTCGTTGTTATTAATGCTCTTCTTTGCCTGATGACAGGGCAATGTTTGTTGCAGGTCTCTTTCTATTATCTGGGGCCTTTTGGATGTGGCGCTTTCCTGGGGGGTCCTCCTTGAATCTGTAATGAGCCTTGAGAGTTCTCAGTTCTGACACATCATGGGAGGTATTTGAGCAGAACAATCATATCTTGTTTGTTAATGTAATATAATAAATGCCAATATCAGTATTAAACAGTAAATAAGATAAAAAGTTTTGTTAAATTCTATTCTTAAGACTTTGAGCTTATGAGTTACCTCTATGTCTATATGCCAGAATTTAGAATTAATCAGCAATGTGTATACAACATATAGATCGTAATTGTACCCCCTGAACCCTTTGGGGATAAGAGGTCACTGGGGAATCGGGGAGGTCGGGAGACAGGAGGAGAATGAAATAGGGTTAGCAGATTTATGTAGATCACCTATACCCTAGAACCTCATATATGCCAGCGGGTAATAGAGGATAAAAGGGCATATGTACAACAGTACCAACTCTATGCTGTAAGACCGTTGGAGACTTTGTACACCTTCTTATAATAGTACAGAGAAAGAAATAGGGCAGCCTAAGAGTCTTTTCCTTCTGGGTATTGCTTCTGACAGGAAGATAGGAGAGGGTGTGTGGACAAGAGGTGAATAGAGGGATCTAAGAGTAGATGGCAAAATAGAAGCTAGATCCCCCCCCCTTTTTTTTTTAATCTGTCCTGGTCTCTCAGTGTGGCTCTAGGAGCATGCTTCTTATGGAGGGATGCAGGAGATGGCTCTGGCTCCTCTAGGACCTGGGTTCTCACAAGGCAGCTCCGGGCTGGGGTTGGGGCTGGGTGGAGGCCCTCAACCCTCCGTGGTGGGGATGGCGCCCAGGGTCCGTACCTGACTCCTCATTGCACAGCTCTGGGGTACAGTGGGCTGATGGGCTGCCCTCAGTCCACAGCCACTGAAAATGGATGGCACCCAATAGCAGAGTCCATGCCACTCCAGGATGCAGTGAGCTGGTGGGCGGCCCTCAGTCCGCCGGTAACGGATGGCGCCTGGTAGCCGAGTCCGCGCCGCTCTGTTGTTGGTTCTTATATTTACTTCATTGTACTTTCTGTTGCTACTTTAAAACATCAAGATGATTTTAATTCTTAAGTGTGTTCAACTGAAAAGAATTATTTCTAGAATGGCTTCCAGTGTATTTATACGTACATGTAGACATAATTTTTGCCAAAGAGAGTCTATTTCAATTAGCAGTAGTTTTATTATTTTTTTTCCCACTCCTAAGGCATCAGCTGTATACTTGGGTAAATTACAGTTTTTACTGGCTTGCAGGCTTTGGGGAATGCTTTCGGATTTCTGTGCTAGACCTGGTAGTTTGCCTGTGGGGGATTATATGGGATAGTTACTGGCCAAGTTACTACTCTATTTCAGAGCCATAACATCAGCTGCATCACAGTTGTTGATTATAGTATAAACTGTATGGATTTCCTCTAGGAGGGACCCAGGAGATCCATAGGACCATCTATGTGGGACCTTAGGAGAAAAAAATCATGTATTCCATTTTCATTATCTTTCTCCTTTGCAGGAAATTGTTTTTTGAGAATGATATTTTTAATAAAATGTTAGCTTTCTTTCTCTTTCTAGTTACTTGAATTTTTCCCTACAGAACTTTGTTTTTGACTACTTTGTTAACCATTTTCTAAACACTAAAAGCAATCTCACAAATAATGAAATATATTTGGAAATTTTGTACAGGCCTTGAAGCTACAAACTGAAGTGCTGAAAAATGTGTTTCCAGAATATCCATAGTTTTCTATTATTGCTATCTTAATATAGTCAAAGAAGTTCTTTAAGGAAAAATTATTAAGAATTCTTCCTTTTATTTATTTCTGTCTTTCCAAAAATAGATACTATAAATTATATATTAATCTTCTAAAATTATATATTTGATTGATAGGGTTATTGATAACCTTTGTTGTTGATTTTCCTCAACTGAGAGAAGGGAATTGTGTGTTTTACTCTCTGGATCAGACACAGCAGGTGGACTAACAGTATATATCTAGGAAGTAGAGATTGATATTAATGAAGTCTATATAATTGTATTTACTGTCTATATTGTGGTAGGTTGTTACTAATAAGTATTGTTAAAGTTTGTTCTGAAAGATTATTTATACTTCATGTGTATTTAGAAGTATTTTATTTACAATTATCTTTTGGTAAATCCTTCCTTAAGATTAGAAGGCTGCATCTTTTGAATGAAACCATGTCTACAAGTATAATTGCTCTCATTGGCTGGCTGACCGGAGACAAGCCTTTGACCTAAATATGACATGTTGTCCCAACTATTAAGTAGAGATAATTTTTATGAGAGTTAGAGAAGATCAGCTGATATAATTCTTTTTTTAAAAAATTGAATTCTTTATTGGTAGATTTTTTATACAGCTCACAATCACACTCAACATTGGGGAATTTGTACCAAAATATAATGAGTTAATTTTCATTTTTCACCATATCCCTACCTACTGCACAACCCTCCTCTCCCTATATACATGTGCTTTCTTTTTCTTTTCAAATCATGTTTATTCTTTCCCCTACCACATTCCCTATTTCCTATTTCACAAAATCTATCATACATTCTAGAACTCATTTACATCTACAGGTCCTCATATCAGAGAAAAGATATGGTATTTCCATAACGTTGACCTATTTATTTTACTTATTAATGTGTCCTCAAGGTGTGTCCATTTGCACATAAATGACTCAAACTTGTCGTTCTTTATGGTAGAGTAATATTCTATTTTATTAAAAACCCACATCTTCTTTATTTAGTCTCCAGTTGATGGGCATCTGGTTTGTTTCCAAGATTGGGCTATCACAAACTGAGCTCCTATGAACATGGGTGCACGTATGTATTTACAATATGATTCTTTTAATTCTTTCGAGTATATTCCTAGCAGGGGAATAGCAGGGTCAAATAGGACCTCTAATCCTAGTTTTCTGATGAATCTCCACACTGATCTCCACAATGGTTGCACAAGTCTACAATACTGCCAACAGAAGGGATCCTTTCTCCCCACAGCCTCTACAGCAATTATTGCTGGTTAATTTCACAATAGCAGCCATTCTTCGTGCAGTGAGATGAAATCTCAGTGTTGCTTTTATCTGCATCTCTTGAATGACCAGTGATGTTGAACATTTCTTCATATGCTTCTTGGCTCCTTTTACTTCTTCCTCTGAAAAGGGTCTGTTAATTTCAGGTGGCCATTTTTCAATTGAGTCTTTAAATTTTGGGGGACTGATTTTTTTTTTTTTTCTGTACCAGGGATCAAATTTGGGCCCTTGTGCATCCAAGGTTGGCACAGTATGACTTGAGCTAAATCCTCAGCCCTTAAGTTCTTTATATATTCTAGATAGTAGCCCTTTGTCTGAAAAACAGCAAGAGAGATTTTTTCCCATGTTGTTGGTTGTCTTTTAGCTGTAACAGTGTTTTCTTTTACTGTGCAGACAGCTGATATAATTCTTGCATTGGCACTTGGTGAAACCTAAATTCTGATCTGATGTGCCTAAAATTATTTTTATTATTACAGTATTTGTTTGTTTGTTTTTTTCTTTGAGACAGGGTCTTATTTTGTAGATCAGGTTGACCATGAACTCTCTGTGTAGCCCAGGCTGACCTCAGATTCACAGAAATCCTCCTGTCTCTGCCTCCTGAGTGCTGGGATTATAGACATGAGCCACTATGCCCAACTTGTATAATTACTGTGTTCTTACAGCTGAATTACTACTTTGTATAAACTAGAGCTTTCCAATGTCAAACTCACATTGAAAAAGGATAATCCTCTTTATCTTGAAAACTAAGAATGTTGTGATTAACTGTTGCTTAAAATTCTGCTTCTAACAATTCTGGCTTTGTTAATGCCTCCCATAATATCAAACTCTGTGTGCTCCTTAGAGGGGGAATGATACTCTCTAGGTTACTCTTTTCCCTCAGATTACTGCTTCTAAATCCAGTGTAATTAGTTTCCTGATGCCAAAAAGAACCCCAGCATCTATCATCTATTCACATGTGTTTTCACATTTCAGGGTTTTTCTGTGTTGGAGGTAAAATATTTCAGAAATTGTTCCTGGGAATCCTGAATCTCATATCTTAGTGAACAATTTTCTAGAAGATGAGGCATTGGGGAACAAATTTGTGAGCAAAGGTCTATCTTTATATTCTACATCAATATGATCAGATAACTTAGGAGTAAATTTTGTTTTTTACAATCATATGTTAGGCCAATTATAAGAGATAACTTCTCATTTACTTTTTTTTTTAAGTTGAGTCTTTTGGTACATTTTAGATACACATTACTATCATATTCAGCATTGAGAGTTTTTACCTGTACATGATGCACCTTGATTCTCATGTTTTCCCATTCCTCTGTCCTCCCTACAACCCCCACCCACTATATACATAAGCTTTGTTTCTAGTTTTTGGTTTTACTATTGACTTTTATTTTCCTTCTTTACTTTCCCTTGCCCCCTTTCCCTTTTCTTATTGAACACTTTCTTCTTTTTTCACAATATCTGTCATACTTTCTGAACCTCATTTACCCCTTCAGTTTCTCATACCAGAGAAACAATACAGTATTTACATATCTGTAAATCACAGTAATTTGTCTATATTTCCTCAAGGTGTATCTGTTTTAGTATAAATGTCTATTTTTCAATTGAAGGGTAAAGGCTGATTTTTCTATGTTAGCATTTATAATTTTTGCTTTTTACAGTACTGAGGATTTTACCCAGGTCTTATTTATGTACCCACTCTACTACTCAGCTCTTTTGACTTGTTAATTCTGAGGCACATCTTGCTAGGTTGTCCCAGTTGGCCTACAACTTGTGAAGATTACAGGCTGCGTCAGCACACCTGACTGTTTATAATTATTATTGAAGGATTTAGATACTTCCTCCTAGTGAATCGGAGTCTGTTGTAAGAACATTACTTGAAGCACAGGGAACGCTGTGATTATTTGTTGCTAATCCTGAGGCATCTGTTTACATTTCATTCTAAACATATACTCAGTTTTCATTTCAATAAATAATTCCATTTATAAGGTGTGCTCTGAGAGAATTGAGCAAGATGAGTATCTGAGAAAAATGTGAGCAGGACTACAGTGATTGGGTGATATGTCTACCTAATGTTAATTTCCTTTTGCCTGAATTCTGTGATATTGAGACTATATTTGTTTCTAAGACATCAATAACACAGAGAAGAAAAATGGAATCACTAAACACTTGTGCATTTTTGCCCCTAAAATCTATACTTAGTGATAATCTGTGTTTGGACTATATTGAAATAGAAAAGAAATGTAGTCCCATAAATGTAAGATACCACTGACCATAATATAAACCATAAGTTAACCCAAGCTTGAGAAGAAGCATGAACAAATGAAAGTACATGGCCCATTAATGTGGACACTTTTCTATTTTGTTTATTTTGCCAATTTTACCCTAAAACTTGCTGCTCTTCCAGACCTCTCCATATATCACACTTCAAATGCAAAATATATGAGTTATTTCTGTCTTTTCTCTGTCCTTCATTTCCCACATCCACTTTTAGGAGCAAAAAGTAGAAATTTCATTTTTCAATATTAATGCTATATTTGTTCTCACATGCAAAGTCCAGACAACAATTGCCAGGAGAGATTCAGTAGCCTCCTAGTTAATCAATCCACTACCTTACAAACTGTTGCTGTGCCCATTGGTGTCACAACCACCCTTAGAATTCATTTATGCTCACAGGACCTAAAGGAATGAACTTTCAGAAAGTATGAATCAAATCATGTCATTTCCTGTATAAGACTCTATCATGGATTTCCTTCCCCTTAATATCCAACCTCTTTATTTTCTAGGGAAGCTGACTGTGGTACTTAGTTTCTCAGGAATTTGTAGGAGTCCTTGAGTCCTTCATGGGGGGGGGGTCCATGAGAACTAAACACTTTTTAACATAATACTAAGATATGATTTGCTTTTTCTCCCTCATTTTTCCAGGACTATTCAAAGGTGTTATATCATAAGTGATATTTTAATATTATCTGAGTATAGAGACAGATCTGAAAACACAAAAGTCTTCCCTTTAGCCAGG
Source organism: Thryonomys swinderianus (assembly GCA_004025085.1). Classification (NCBI taxonomy): domain Eukaryota; kingdom Metazoa; phylum Chordata; class Mammalia; order Rodentia; family Thryonomyidae; genus Thryonomys; species Thryonomys swinderianus. Next base: position 25,576 of record PVIC010003282.1, read on the forward strand.
CATTAAATACACTTGTAAACAAACAAAGTTGTTTTTCTCCCACTGCTATTTTGAGAAATATAGCTATTTCTGCTAAAGACTTTTTATTAACATGTAGTTGGTTTATTACTGCTATTTTTAAGTGAATTGATTAATATTTTTAGATTTGTTTGAATTTTCAGCTTAGTAAATTATTGACATCTATAACACATCTAAGCTAAAGCCATTTAGAGTCAACTATTTTTAGGAGCGCAAATAACATAAATGGCCTTTAGTGAAGGAGTGGATAAACAAACCACAATGCATTACAATTTGAGCTACTACTTAAGAGTTACAAGGAAAAATTACCGATACATGCTACAGGTCACAAGAGAATCACATTGATTGAAAAAAATCTCATTTATGTAACATTTTCAAAGTAAGAAATTTATCATCAATATATCAACAGTTTCCAGAGTCTAAGATTGGATAAAGGTTATAATAAGAATTAAAACAGGGGGTTACTTTGAAGCTATAGAACAATATTGAATGTGGTTAAAGAAATGTAAATATATATGACAATTTAATAAATACTGTATATATACAAAAATGTACAAGCTATAAAATTTGAATAACTTCTATATCTGACTTAATAGTATTTTAGCAATATAATCTGTGTAAGTTACTTTGTTTTGAAGTGCACCTTGGTTATGAGGAATATTATAATTGGGGAAAGGATATTCTTACTGTCTTTCATTATGTATGTGTATAAAAATATCTATAGGGCCAGAGATTTAGCTCAGTGGTTTTGGTGCCTGCCTTGCAAGTGCAAGGTCCTGAGTTACATCCCAGTAACCACATACAATGCTGGGTGTGGTGACTCACGCCCACCAGCAATCAATATCACATACCACAGTGCTGGGTGTGGTGGCTCATGCCTGTAATCCCAGCACTTGGGAGGCAGAGACAGGAGGATTGCTGAGTTCAAGGCTTGCCAGGGCTACATAGTGAACTCAGGCCAGCCGGGATTATAAAGTGAGACCCTGTCTCAAAAAAAAATCTATAAAATATATCTATATAATTTGTGTATATGCATGATACGATTATGCAACTACTTTCTAGTTATGTAATTATAAAATTTAGGTGTATATATTTGAAAATACTTACTATTAGTAAGTCTGAATGTATTTCAGCTTCCTAACTCTTATTAGGTTCTAATTATGTTCTTTAGTTGGTGCCAATTTGCCAAGATCAAGTATTATAACAGTTAATATTGTCAATGCGATTGGCTAGGATCCTCACCAGACATTAGTAAAGCATACTTCTGGGTATAGAAGTATATCTGATCCTTCACACTTTTTGTACTAGTACTGTTTTCCTTCTCTGCTTCCTGGCTGTCGTGAACTAGGTATATTTGCTCTGGCATGCCCTTCAAAGATATTTCTGCCTTTGAGCCAGCTAACCATGGACTGCATCCCCTGAAACAGTGAGCCAAAGTATACTTCTCATCCTTTAAAATATCTTATTGGATCTGGATCTTGTGTGTCAATATTAGGAAAGCTGACTAATACAGAAAATTTGAATAAGAGAAGAGAGATTAATTATTGCTGTGTTATACCTGACCATGTGATTCAAAAACCTTTGGAACTGTTTTTGTGAGAAATTTGGAAAAGTCTGGAGAATTGGGTTGGAGAAAGTCCAGAAGATTTTAGGCAGAAATTAATGGGTGATTCTGATCAGAGTACAGAAGACTGAAATGATGATAGGAAAATGGACAGTGAAGGCTATGCTTAGGTTTTCATTTGGGACAAGGATGCCAGTGTTATTTGGATTACAGGGCATATAAAATATACTCTAGAAAAACAATTCTACATCTGCTTATGTTGTGAGACTAGGAGACTGAGATTAAGGACCATGGACTAACTGATCTTACACAGGAAATTTCAAGACAGCACAGTGTTCAGGCTGTGGCATGGGGGCTGGCAGCTGACATAGCCAGTTATAGTGAAAATTGGAAGTGAGAGGCAGAGCAGAATAATTTGAAAAACTTAAAAGTTCAACCCCAGATGAACCATATGCAAAGCCAGGGCAAGTGAAAGTATAGTTGCTAAAGAGATTAATAAGAAACCAAGTGTTTTGCAGAAGAAGGAAGATGCCTTGAGGGCATTTTTAAAATTATGCGATCCTCACCCATTGATAGATCATTTGAAAGGAGAGGTCCTGGGTCCTGTGCTTGAGAAGAACTGCCTAGAGAACTGGTCGCTAAGACTGATTGCCCTTTCCTCAGCCATCCAGCCACTCAGAAACTGATGCTGTCTTGGCCCATATAGGCCTGGCTACTACCTATGATGGAGGTAGACTTTGGCACTGTGTACATAGTGCTTGTTTTATTAACATGCAGAATATAAGAGCTGTGGGGTCAGGAAGACTTCCATCCAAATTTCAAATGAATACCTGGAAGAATAAGAAAAGACCCCTGAGAAATCAGTTCATGAAGCTGTTAAAATAAGGGTAAAGTTGTAGTAGAGATCCAAGAAAGTCAGAGGTGCTAGAAATATAAAACCTGTGCTGATAAAAATGGTAAGCTATGAGCAGACCAGCCTAAAGAGGGAGGCTCTGTGGTTCACAACTGGCAAACACATAGAGATGGGGCTGTCTGAATGTATAATGTGCTCCAGATGCTGCAAGGAACTATAAGACTTAATGTTTGACTGGTGCTATTGTACATTAGGATTATGTAAATCATTTTTATTTGTATAGAGCTTCACAGATAAGAGTCTTCCTCATCTCAGAAGAAATTTTTTTTTTGAGCCAGGGTCTTGCTTTATAGGTCAGGCTGGCCCTGAGCTCACTATGTAGCCCAGGCAAGCCTCAAACTCAGCAATCCTCCTGTCTCTGCCTCCTGAGTGCTGGGATTACAGGCAATAGTCACCATGCCTGGCTCTCAGAAGAAATTTTGACTTGGGTTTTGAAAAGTACTGGTATTATTGAAACTGTGCAAAGAATTATTGACTTCTTTATTACACCCAACATAGCTATAAAATGGTAAGCAGAATTATAAACTTCTTATTTGTATATGTGGAGAGTAAATATAGTTTAAGAAAATGTGTTTGAGTGTCAACTTGACAAGGGTGGGAGTGGGATGGTTGTGATTAATTGTCCAATGGATTGTCTTGGAGTCTGGCCCAGGGATCAGTAAAGCAAACTTCTAGATGGGTCTGGTGGGTCATAGATGTGTGACCTTGAGCTCTTTTCCTGGGTTCCTTTCACCTTTTTCTGTAGCATTTCCCTTCTTCTTTGCTCCCTGAATGCCAGAAATTAAGCATCTTTCCTCTGTCATGCCCTTCCACCATGACATTTCTCTGTTGGGGCCAGCCATGCATGAATGAATCCTCTGAAGTCATGAGCCAGATTAAACTGTTCCTCCTTTACATTGTAATTGTCAGATTCTATATCTCAGTGATGAGAAAGTGCCTAATATAAGTAGCGAACATTTCTCCTTCAAGAAAATCGTATGCCCAGAATTATTTAACTTATGATTCTATCCCACCATTCAAACTCAGTTTAAACAATGTGTCCTATATTGCTTCCCTAACTGTGCATTGTGAGGCAGCTGTTCGGTCATTATCTGTGTTCTACACTGTTTGGCTTTCCATTTTGACACTTCCCACCAGCCCACATTTTGTTTTTATCAGTCAATACCTTCCAAGTAATGTTAGATTAGGTTACATAAAATTTTTCCCAAATGAATGAACTAACTTGATCGAATGGCCACATAGCAGAAAACTATGAGACTCAGAATACCATAATCCATGTCTCTTTAATTCTGTTTTTTTATAAGTTTGAGAAGATATTTTAAGATTTTTCAGTCTCAAGTTTTTAATAATAGTTTAGGGCTAGAATAACCTCTAAAAGGAGCATGTGCTAACAGATTGATCCTCAGCCTGATGCTACAGGGAAGTGGCAGAACCTTTAAGAGATGAAACTTAGTAGGAACATTTCAAGGAGATTAGTGGAATTCCCGTTCATTTGTTCCAAGAGGTTGTTATGAAGTGAGTAGCTTGCCTTACCATGCTCTCTCTGCCAAGATTTTCTGCCTATTGCCCCCAAAGCAACTGGGATAATGGATCATTGGCTGAGACATTTCCAACTGTGAACCATATAATCTGTCCTCTTTTTGTGCAGATCACCTTAAATATTTTGCTATAGTAGCAAAAAGGTACGTACCACAATCATCCACATACTAATCAATCCATTTTTCATATATGGTATCAATATATTCCGTATAGTTTGTTCACTGGTTTGACAGTAGAAAATAAATATATGTTCTATGCAGTTACTAGTGGGAATTGTCATACCTTTGTGTTACCAGGAAATCTACTGTATTAACACTAGCTATAGTGTGAAAGTGAACAGGGGTCAGGAAGACAATAAAAAATAATGGCATTTCTACCCATTGTGAAATGTGCCATTTCTTAAGATACCCTAGGAGAATTTGCAGAATATTTTGAACACCATTTTTGTCTCTTATAAGCCAGGTAATTTTTAATTATATTTTTTCTCAACAATTTTTTCTTCAGTATATCATTTTAGCTTTTTTCTGCCATTAGCCAGATCAAATATTTTATTTTAACTATATTTAGTGTTTGCCATACATTTTCTACATTATGCAGTTCACTAAAAAGCGACTAAGATCCTAAGATATTTTTCAAATTTTTAGACAATTATTCATTTAACTAATACAAATTCATAAATCTAAATTTTATTTTCTGCTTATAATTATATGAATCAATATATGGGGAAACCAATTTTATGTAAGTGATTTATGACACTTAAAATATATTCTGGTATAAACGACAAAAAAAACCCCTATATACACTTTTAACAATCAACTTGACATTAAGGAAGATAGTAACAGTAGTTTGGCCACAGCTAGTAAGTATAGAGGTAGTTAATAGTAAAAGATAATTATAGTTTGTGCTTAAAATTATTCATATGTTTTAATGAAAGGTGTTGATAAATGTAAACATGAACACTTGTGTTTTGAACTGATTTTTAAGATGGATAAACAAAAATTCCAAAAATGCAAATTTTAATCAAGAGTCTGGTGTTTTTGATTTTGTTTTTTTGCGGGGGGGGGGGTGGTTTGAGACAGGGTCTCGCTTTGTAGTTCAGGCTGGCCCTGAGCTCACTATGTAGTCCAGGCAAGCCTCGAACTCAGCAATCCTCCTGTCTCTGCCTCCCGAGTGCTGGGATTACAGGCGTGAGCCACCACGCCCGGCACTGTGGTACGTGGTATTGATTGCAGGTAGGCGTGAGTCTCCACGCCCAGCATTGTATGTGGTTACTGGGGATCGAACTCAGGACCTTGCGCTTGCGAGGCAGGCACTGGAACCACTGAGCTAACCCTCCGGCCCAAGAGTCTGGTGTTTCTAACAACTAAAAAGAAAAAAAATAATGTAATCTGCTTGGTCAAAAACTACTATGAAGTCTGAGATAATATTATTCTTGGAATTTCCTTTAAGGCTAATTTCAAAATGATCTTTAAAAATGTAATTGATATCATGGGAAAAGATTGGATTGAATCCCTGAGAAAAGTTGAAATTCTTCTGGGTCAAAAAGAGGTAACCACTCAGAAAGGATAACATCTCTAATATCACCAAAGACTAATGCTTACAGCACTCTATAATGGTGGAATCCTTGTATTGTTCCTGATCTTAGTGTGAATGGTTTCAGTTTTTCACTATTTAGGATGATGCTGGCTGTTAATTTCTCATAAATAGGCTTTATTAGGTTGAGATAAAGACTATTCCAATTTTCTGTAGGGTTTGATCATGAATGGGTTCTAGATTTTGTCAAAAACTTTTTCTGCATCTATTGAGATGATTACATGATTTTTGTTCTTGAGTGTTAATACAGTGTATTAGTTTATTGATTAACATATGTTGAACCATCCTTGCATCCCTGGATGAATCCAATTTGTCAGAGTATATGATATTCTTGATAATTCTCTGCCTTCTGTTTGACAGTATCTTCTTGAGGATTTTTGCATCAATGTTCACTAGGGAGGTTGGCCTGTAGTTCTCTTTTTTGATTGGGTCTATTTCTCCTTTTGGCTTCAAGGTAATGGTTGGTTTAAAAAATGAAATTGGGAGTACTGCCTCCCTTTTTTATTTCGTTAAAAGTTTAAAAAGTAGTGGCATTAAATCTTCTTTGAAAGTTTTGTAGAATTCAGTAGTAAAATCTTTCAGACCAGGTTTTTTATTGTTGTTGTTGGTATATTTTTATTACATTTTCAATTTCATAGATTGACATTGGGGTTTTAACATTTTTATATCCTCTTCATTCAAATGTGTAACTTTAAATGTGTCTAGGAATCTATCCATGTCTTCTACATTTTCTATCTTACTGGAGTACAGATTTTCAAAGTAGATGTTTATTATCCTCTGGACTTCCACTGGATCTGTGGTGATTTCTTTATTTTCATTCTTAATAGCATGGATCTGAGCCTTTTCCTTCCTCTGTTTGATAAGTTTTGCTAGGGGTCTATCAATTTTATTTATTTTTTCAAAGAACAAAATTTTTTTAATATAGTGTATTACATTGATTGATTTACATATGTTGAACCAGCGTTGCATCCCTGGGATAAATCTGACTTGATCAGGTTGTATGATTTTCTTGATAACTTTCTTTATTCTGTTTGCCAGTATCTTATGGAGGATTTGTGTGTCAATGTTCACTAGAGAGATTGGCCTATAGTTTTCTTTTTTGGTGGGATCTTTCTCTGCCTTTGGAATCAAGGTGATGGTTGCTTCAAGGAATGGTTTGGGGAGTACTGCTTCCCTTTCAATTTCATTAAAGAGATTGAGAAGTACTGGTATTAACTCTTCTTTAAAAGTTTTGTAGAACTCAGCAGTGAAGCCGTCAGGACCAGGGCCTTTCTTTGTTAGTAGGTTTTTTATTACATTTTTAATTTCCCAGATTGATATTGGGTTGTTTAACACTTTTATATCCTCTTCGTTCAGCTTTGGAAGTTCATATGTCTAGGAATCTATCCATTTCCTCTAGATTTTCCATCTTCTTGGAGTACTGATTTTCAAAGTACATGTTTATTATCCTTTGGAATTCTTCTAGAACTGTGCTGATTTCCCCATTTTCATGCCTTATAGCATGGATTTGAGTCTTTTCCTTCCTTTGTTTGATAAGGTTGGCTAAGGGTCTATTGATCTTATTTATCCTTTCAAAGAACCAACTCTTTGATTCATTGATTCTTTGTACTGTTCTCTTTGTCTCCATTGCATTAATTTCTGCTCTGATCCTTATAATTTCCTCTCTAGTATGTGCTTTGGGTTTGTTTTGCTCCTCTTTTTCTAGTTGTCTGAGGTTCATCATTAGATTGTTTATTGCAGTTTGCTCTATTTTCCGAGTGTAGACATTCACTGCTGCGAATTTTTCTCATAGAACTGCTTTTATTGTGTCCCATAAATTCCTATATGTTGTGTTGGGGTTGTCATTTAGTTGTAGAGACTGTTTAATTTCTTTTTTAATTTCTTTTATCACCCATTGGTTGGTCAACAGAGTGTTATTCAATTTCCATGTGTTTGTGAAGATCTTGGAATTTCTTCCGCTATTCAGCTCCAGTTTCAAGGCACTATGGTCTGATAGTATGCAGGGGATAACGTCAATTCCTTTGCATTTACTTAAGCTTGTTCTATGGACTAGAATGTGATCTATTTTGGAGAATGATCCATGAGCAGCTGAGAAGAAGGTATATTCTTGCTTTGAAGGGTGAAAAATTCTGTAGGCATCTAATAAATCCATTTGCTCAAAAGTTTGATTTAGCTCAAGTATTTCATTACTGACTCATTGTCCAGTTGATCTGTCAATTTGTGACAATGGAGTATTAAAGTCGCCTACTGCTATTGTATTTGTGGTGAAGTGGCTTTTCATGTCCAGTAATGTTTGTTTTATATAGTTGAGTGCATTGGAACTTGGTGCATAAATATTTATGATTGTTATTTCTTTCTCTTGAATAGTTCCCTATACAAGAATATAGTGACCGTCTTTATCTCTTTTAATCAGTTTGGGTTTGAAATCTATTTTGTCTGCAAACAAGATAGCCATGCCTGCTTTTTTGCAGTTTCCTGTGGCATGGAGGATTGTTTTTCAACCTTTTATTTTCGGTCTATGGGTTTCCTTCTGAATTAGGTGTGTTTCCTGTATGCAGCAGATTGTAGGATCTTGCTTCTTGATCCAATCTGCTAGTCTGTGTCTTTTAATTGGCCCACTGAGTCCATTGACATTAATGGACATGAATGATATGGACATATTCAGAGCTGCCATGTTTCCCTGTTCTTGGTTCTTTTCTTCTTTGCTTTTCCCCTTTTCTATTTAATTTTTTGTTTGCCCCAATGAATTCACTCTCCTGGGTCTCGTGGTTATGGACTTTTCTTAGTTTTTTTCCAACATGTTCTTTAGGATGTTTTGGAGTGCAGATTTGGTATTTGTGAAGTTTTTCAGGTGTTCTTTATCATGGAAGTATCTTATTTTCCCGTCTATTTTGAAAGATAGTTTTGCAGGATACAACAGTCTAGGCTGTTCGTTTTCCTGCAATGCTTGAAATACTTCTCTCCATGCTCTCCTTGCATTGTTTGTGTAGAAAAGTCTGCTGTGATCCTAATGGGCTTCCCTTTGTAGGTGATTTTCTTCCTTTCTCTCACTGCTTTCAGAATTTCATTCTTTTGTTGTACATCTGGAACCTTGATAATTATATGTCTAGGTGTAGATATTTTTGTGTCATGGCATTTTTGAGTCTGACAGGTCTCATTCATCTATATGTCTATTTCTTTTCCTTTGAAATTTTCTGTTATTATATCTGACAATAGCTTTTTTGTGTCTTTTACACTGTCTCCTGCTTCCTCAGTGACTCCAATCAATTATATTATTTTTCTTTGAGCCATCCAGAAGCTGTTGAATTGATTTCTCATGGTCCCTTATTCTTTTCCATAGATTATATCTTTCCTACTCATTGGCTGCTCTGCTATCCTCTAGGTCTGAGATTGGGTTTTCTGCTTCCTTCATCCTACTGCACAAGCTTTCATTCTCCTTCATCATTCCCTGGAGCTCTGCTTGAAGCTGTTTAAAAGGTTCCATTGCTTCTGCTATCTTAGATTCTATCATCTCGCTGGTCTCTTCTTTAATGTCTTTCACTGTGGACAGTATCTCTGTTTTGATCTCAGAGATGAGTTCTGATTTCCATTTTACTAGATCTGCTTTAGTTACCATCTCCAAGAGTCCTGGTGTTTGAGTTTCAGTTTGCCCTATTTCCCTTTTCTCTGACTTTCCCTGTGGTGGTGATCTTTGTCTGTTTTTTTGTGTGTATTTTCTCATTTCTATTCTTTTGTTGTTACTAATGCTGCTTGTTTGATTCTTTGCCTGATGACAGGGCGAAGTTTGTTGCAGTCCTCTTTCTTTTTATTATCTGGGGCCCTTTGGATATGGCACGTTTCTGAGGCATCCTCCTTGGATCTGTAATGACCCTTGAGAGTTCTCAGTTCTAACACATCATGGGAGGTATTTGAGCAGAACAAACACATCATCTTTGTTACCCTAATACAATCAGTACCAATATCAGCATTAAACACAGTAAATAAAATGAAAAGTTTTGTTACTTTCTATTCTGAAGACTTTGAGCTCATGAGTTACCTCTATGTCCACATGCCAAAATTAATCAGCAATGTGTATACAACCTGTAGATCATAAATATACCCCCAGAACCCTTTGGGGATAAGAGGTCACTGGGGAATCAGGGAGGTAGGGGGACAGGAGGAGAGTGAAATGGGGTTAGAAGATTTATGAAGATCACCTAGTCTCTAGAACCTCATATATGCCAGTGGGTAATAGAGGATAAAAGGGTGTATATAAAACCGTACCAACTGTATGTAAGACCATTGGAGACCTTGCACACCTTCTTATAATAGTATAGGAGAAGAAATAGGGCAGCCTAAGAGTCTTTTACTTCTGGGTTTTGCTTCTGACAGGAAGATAGGAGAGGGTGTGGGGACAAGAAGTCAATAGGTGGGTCTAGGAGTAGATGGCAAAATAGAAGCTAGATCCCCCCACCTTTCTTTTATCTTGCCTGGTCTCTCAGCACAGCTCCAGTATGGAGGGATGCAGGAAATGGCTCTGGCTCCTCTGGGGCCTGAGTCTTCACAACACAGCTGCAGGGTGGGGTTGGGGCTGGCCTGCAGGCTTCAATCTTCCACAGTGGGAATGGTGCCCAGAGTACCCCAGTCCTCTGTACACCACTGGGGTACACCACCAGGAACCCTCAAAAATTTTAATAATCTGTAATTTACCTACAAAATAACATGATTAAAATGTGTAGTGCCTCTGTATCTTTCCTAATTAATTTACTTGTCAGATGATGCTGGCCATGAAAGATGCTATAGAGATTAAATGCCAGAGAGGTTCTTTTTTTTTTTTTTTTTTTAAACACAGTCTTGGTTTTTAGTTCAGGCTGGCCCCTGAGATCTTGCCTTGGCCCAGGCAAGCCTTGAACTCAGCAGTCCTGCTGTCTCTGCCTCCTGAATGTGGGGATTATAGGCATGAGCTATCATGTCCAGCATTGTGGTATATGGTACTGATTACTGGTGGGCGTGAGTCACCACCCCCTTATTGTTGTATGTGGTTACCAGAGATTGAACCAGAGACCTTGGGCTTGCTAGGCAAGCACCAGAACCACTGAGCTAAATCTCCGGCCCAAAGAACCAACTCTTTGATTCACTGATTTTTTCGTATCATTCTCTTAGTGTCCATTGCATTAATTTCTGCTCTGATCTTTATAATTTCCTCCCTCGTATGTGCTTTGGGTTTGTCATGCTCCTCGGGTTTGTCATGCTCCTCTTTTTCTAATAGTTTGTGGTTCAGCATTAGGTCATTTATTTGAGCTTGTTCTATTTTCCTAGTGTAGGTATTCACTGCTATGAATTTCCCTCATAGAACTGCTTTCATTGTGTCCCATAAATTCTGATAAGTTGTAGGGGGCTATCATTTAATTGTAAAAATCATTTAATTTCTTCCTTAGTTTCTTCTGTGGCCCATTGGCTGGTCAACAGTGTTGTTCAATTTCTGTGTGTTTCTGAGGATCTTGGAATTTCTTTTGCTATTCAGCCCAAATTTCAAGGCACTATGGTCTGACAGTATACAGGGGATACTGTAAGTTCAATTCCTTTGCATTTACTTAAACATGTTCTGTGAACTAGTATGTGGTCTGTTTTGGAGAATGATCCATGGGCAACTAAGAGGAATGTATATTCTGACTTTGTCAGGTGAATACTCTGTAGGTATCTAGTAAGTCCATTTGTTAATTTTAAATACTTCCTCATTGATTTTTTTTTGTTCAGTCAATCTATTTGTGACAGGAAGTTATTGAAGTCCCCTACTACTATTGTGTTAGTGCTAATCAAGCTTTTCATATCCATTACTGTTTGTTTTTACAAGAAATAAAAGGAATAGATAGGAAATGAAGTTAAACTGTAATTATTTGCTGATAACATAATACTCTATCTAGAAGATCCTAAAAACTCCACCAAACAACTGCTAGACTTTATCACCAAATTTAGTAGGGTAGCTAGATACAAGGTTAATGCTCAAAACTCAATAGCATTTTTATATACAAATAAAAGACTTATTGAGAGAAATTAGGAAGTCAGTTCCTTTTATAATAGCATACAAAAAATGAAATATTTAGGAATCAATCTAACAAAGGTGAATGACCTCTATTCTGAAAACTACAACACTCTAAAAAGGAGACTGAAGAGAATATCAGAAAATGGAAAGCCAACCTTTTTTCCTCTATACAAAAAACCAGCATCATCAAAATGGCTATATTCTCACAACTACTATACAGATTCAATGCAATTCCAATGGAAATCCCAACACCATACTTCAGAGAACTAGAGAATATCACCCAAAAGTTCATCTGGAATCACAAGAGACCTAGAATAACAAAAGCAATTCTAAGCAACCAGGACATGGCAGGGAGTATTACGATCCCCAATTTAAAACTGTACTCTAAAGCCACTGTGATAAAAACTGCATGGTCCTGGCAAAGAAACAGACCAGAGGACCAATGGAACAGATTAGAAGACCCAGAAACAATTCCATATACACTAAACAACTCCAGATACAACTCCAGCCACCTCATTTTTGACAAAGGAGCCAAACATCCTCAACAGAGGAAAGATAGCCTCTTTAACAAATGGTGCTGGAAAAATTGGGCTTTAACCTGGAAAAGACTAAAGCTAGATCTAGCTCTTTCGTCATGTACTAAACTAAAATTAAAGTAGATTAGACTCCTAAATATTAAAACAAAAACTAAACCTGCTGCAAAACAGGTTAGGTAGAACTCTTGGAAAAATTGGCTTAGGGAAAGACTTTATAAACAAAATCTATACCACAAGATCTAACAGAAGATATCAATAAATGGGATCTCATCTTATTAAAAAGCACAGCAAAACAAACCCCTGGAAGTGAAAAAGACAACCAATAACGTGGGAAAATTTTTTGCCAAGCTTATGTATATAGAGTCAGGGAGTTGTAGGGTGGGTAGGGGAAGGAGAAAAATGAGAATTACATTATGTCATATACTGGTACAAATTCTCAATGTTAAGAGTGATCATGATTTGTATATATAATATACCAATAAAGATACAAATTAAAAAATTTATATATCACCAGAGAATGTACATATACTAAATAGCTAATGGAGAGTTTCCCTTCTTGTCCATATAAATATATGTTTAGGTATGTCAAAGTTGACATTTTATTCCATCTTGTTCTGCATATGTATAAAGTGACATCAAAAAGTTTATATTGAACTTAATATTTTCTGTTTAATAAGCAACTTGGAAAAAGATTGGAAATAATCCACAGCTCTGTAGAAAAAAACCTTTGAAGATCAATAAACTGTATCAAGTGCACTGGTACATTCATTTAAACTTTACTGCTTTAAAGAATTTAATTATTTCCCAGTGGTATGATTAACAGTATGAATATTTTATAAAATCAGATGCTTCAAGTATCTGCAACTTTTGGCAACTTTTTAATGAATTGCCAAATTAATTCAAAAGTTATGAATACAAATGTTAGGGAATGAGATATGATTATAATATTTAAATTAGATTTGCATTGTTTTTCACTGCAAAAAAATATCATAACAAAAACAACAACCTATATGAATGACTGATCTCACTGTTCCTGTGAACTTAGTTCATGCTGCAGATCTTTCATTGTTGTCTATCCTTATTCAAAACTGTAATTGCAAAACTGAACTACTTTTTACTGTTTATATCACCATTACTACAATAAAAGTGAAATGTATTGTAGTTTGCTGTAAGAAATTGATCACAGGGACTGTATATCCTTTGTGGTTTTGATTTCACATGGATTGGATAGAAATTATAGGTCTCTGGATGAAAAAATAACTTCTGATGACATATTTCTAAGACATTTAAAAAAAGGTTTAGGGACTTTTTCAATCTGTCTCATAAAACAAGCCACTTCACCTCTCACATGGAAGATTACAATGAATTTTCGATCAACACTGGCCTGAAAAAATAACTTTATCAGCCTCTTTTTAGGAGTATTACAGTGCTTTTTCAAGTACTGCGTTGACATAGTTTATGAAAAAGTAAAAAGCAAACAATTTCTTTGTCCACTTGTATTTATTTATCTTTTGTGGATAACAAAATATTCTGAGTTAATACCTTTAAAAATTAAACTCCTTGGTACTTATCAAAAGTTGAAAATTCATGTCTATACAAAATCCTGGACATGGAAGTCTAGCAGGTTTTATTCCTAATTGTCAAAACTTGAAAGCAACTAAGATGCCTTTCAGTAGATGAATAAATAAATTGTGATACATCCAGCCAGTACCAGATTTATGGTAATCAGAATAAAAATGGCCTTTCAAGATCACAAACATACCAAAAATTTAAATGTATTTTACTAAGGAACAGGAGCCATTATGAAAAGATTTCATATTGTGTAATTTGAACTATTCAGGAAAAGGCATAATTTTGAAGACAGTAAAGAATCAGTAGTTATAGGAAGGAGTAATCAATAGAGCACAGAAGATTTACATAGTAGTAAATATACTCTGTACGTTGCTATAATTGTATAATTAAATTTGTAACACTAATAGTGAACCTTAATGTAAACTGTGGCCTTTGGGTGATAATGATTTAATCAAAGAAGGTTCTTCATTTTTAAGAAATGTATACTTGTGGTAAGTTTCTAATAAGGGGAAGGCTATTTGTGTGTGGGAGCAGGGGCAGATAAGAAATTTTTGTACTCTTTGCTCAATTTTGCTGTGAAGCTAACACTGCTCTAAAAGAATTGTACCAATTTTTTAAAAGAAAAGAAACATTTGCTGTCTTAGTTTTTGTAAGTCAGGGATTCAGAAGGCACCTCAGAACAGTTCTGACTCCGGTTCTTTTCAGGAATTGTAGTGCAGATGTCAGAGAGGACTACAGCTGTCTACATATTTAACGGAGGCTGGAAGATTTGTTGCATGTTGGTTCACCCATGTCACTAACTGGCTGGTTCTGGTTGTTTACAGGAAGCCTCAGTTTTTCCAGGCTGAGGAAATAACAAAGGTTTAGAAATAAACAGAGGCTCTTGAGTATCTCCATAATGTGGCAGCTGATTTCCAACCTGAAGAAGTGATCCAAGAGGGCAGCATGAAAGCTGTAATGTTTCTCTGAAATCACACACAGTCACTTAAGAACCTGTCAGTCCTACAGGTAACCATTGTGTGAGGACTCTACACCAAGAACAAAGCAAGGATCAGAGGAGGGGCGATTAGAAGCTGACGTCTCCGATGCATGTTGGAGTAGATTTGTGAAATATTATGATACCAATATAGAACTGAGGTATTGTCCAGGTATTGAAACAGATGTTCAGTGAATGTCAAATGCCTTCAATTCATTCCATAGTATTGACATTTTAGATTTGGCACAAGTGTATTTTATGTTTTCCAGAGGAGATTTTTAAGCCATTATCTTAATATTAAGATATTATTGATATAAATTTAAATTCAAATTCATAATATAATTTCCAGTAAACTTTTTAAAGAAAACATTTCCGACAGGCAGCTAAGACAATTAGAAAGGAAATTCTAGATATATGGTAAGGAAATTTAAGAGACGTTTTCTTTTAGAAAATTCATTTCTTTAGAAACTTCGACTGCCTAATTAGTTTTTATTAGTATGTTTTTGTAGTAGATAATGCTTACATTTCTTGTGTGGAGTTGGTACATGTGCATAACACACCTTAATTCCTTCTTTGTCATTCACTTCTCTCCCCTGCTTACCCTTTGCCCTCATCTCTTGATCCCTTTCTATTTGAGAAATATCTCTCTACTTTCTATTATCTCTTTTATTTTACTCTTTATTTATAGTTTGAGTTTCTTATATAACAGAAAGTATGACATATTTAAACTTGTATTTCTGATTTATTTCACTCAACATTATGGTCTCAATTAGGTCCAAAGTTATACTACTCTTTGTCAGTACATAAGTCTTGAATATGTTTCCTATAAGTCAGTTTTTCCTTTTCTCTCCACCCTAATATTCTTCGAGTCACCTAAAATTACTTCCATCTACTTATACCTCTCTCCATGTTTCTAAACCAAGAGCAAATGTGTTGCTTTCCATCAACCCTTTTAGATCCTTGTCCTGCTGATTCCCCACAGTGGGGCAGCTGGGGGATGGATGGAGCGCTAACTAGTGAGAGATTGGTGATATGTTAGTGACAGTAGGCTGCGCTGAAGTCCACACACCATACATTCTGCTTCTTTGGGGTCAATTATGATTTCCATCTTTTGAGGTCATAGTCACTTGTCACAGGCTCACTAATGACTTGTTGAATGCATGTGGTGGAATAAACTTGTAGTCAGTATGCCAGGTATACAGTTTTTATTATGTTAAATTTTCATAATATGAAAAGTGGGCCTTTCACATTCAGGCTTTTCTATAATCTTTTTCAGGGTTGAGAAAACTCACAAAATAAAAAGTTCAACTTTGTGACTTGTTATCCATTGATCTTAGTTTAGTTGTAATTGGTTTTAACGCATTGAAGATTTGCTACTCTGGTTCTTTATTCTCACATAATCCTTGGCATTATTGCTTTTATTGACTGAAACATCAGTCATCTTATTGTACTTATTATAAACAAGGGACACCAGTAATCACTCTCGTGCTTATTTTCTGTGGTGCTTTACTGCTTTAACACCCATTTAAAAACCACGTTGAAGTTTGCCTTGACTAATTCTTGATTTCCTAATTAAACAATAAAACATTGTAAGACAAGGTAATTCGTTGGACTTATTGCAGCACTCAGAACAGAACAGTTCTCTGGTAAATTTGATTGCACAGATTATGAACTAACCATAAATAGATTACTTACTGCAGACTTGCTTTTATTTTGTTTAAGTGATCTAATTCAAACCACCTTCTATTACTATATACTTGTTTTTATTTTAAGTGTTTTCATTCAGGCTACCTTCACTGCCTATTGTCCCTCCCTCCCCTCCTTCCTTTCTTTCTTTTTCTGGTGTACAATTTAGAATCATAACTGACTATTTGTAGCATCAAACTTGCTTTGGTTCTGAAAGCCTTTTAGACTTTAAACTGCTTTAGAATAAGCATGGTGTATAGTTCAAATTATTACATTTCTAATGTTTACAGTAGTAGCTAACGAGAGTAGTTATTCTAGAATGTCTGTTGACTTAATAAATGAGATTGATCATACACAATAAATGAATTACTGAATGAAATGAATGATTTTACATTTGAAATATTGCCCTTTAAAAATTGATGATGCTTGATTTTGTTTGAGATTTTTTTAACCTAGCTTGATTTATTTGTTGTTGATACAAACACATATCATTTTTCCCTATCAGTATCATTGAAAGAGTATAGTCTTTAAAACCGAAGAGGTAATAAACTGTATGTTTGACAATCCTGCCTTGAGATCACAGAGATGCTAACAACAGATTTTAATGATTTAGACATAAAAGCCCCCTTTTCTCTCTAAAACATCCATATTTTAACAATCTTTTTAGCTCCTGTTAGCCCAAAATTAATGCATAAGACTAAGGAACTCATCAGGATTTTCAGCTGCACTTGTGTGCAGAACCAGTAATACTGGCATGTGCCAGTATCAAGGCATGTGGTATATACTTCTGAACCCTTGCAAAGCACATGTATTTTTATAGAGGTTCTTGCTCAGTAATGCAAGTCTGTAGTATGCATAGCTGCCTTTAGGCCATATTTTAGCTTCTTTCTTTCTATCTTTTCCAATGACAATTTATGGATCTGGTGACATATAGGTATTTATGCAAAGATTAATTTTTTAGATTGCAGTACATTGTCACTATAAATGTGTTGATAAGACAGAATATCTGTAAACAGGATTATGAATAGTGAGCAAAAGTGACCCTTACTCTAGAATTAGCATAGCAGTTCAAGAAATTCAAAATACTAATTTTATGATTCACTGGATAATTTTAGAAGAATGATGTTGTAGAGAAGAGGCTAAGACTTCTCTGTCTTTCTTGAGCAGATACCGTCCCCTGCAGTGATTAACATACTATGGCAGACTCTCCTCACTTGCCTGGGGACTGGAGCCTTACAAGGCTCATAGATTTACATTGATTTGAATGCACTTCAATAGCTACCTTCGGATGTTTTCAATATATTCTTCATATTCTTGGAATTAGGAAAACTTTAATTATGCTACCTACTGAAGTGAAGCTAGCAACATAATAATGATTTAAACCAATATTCAAAAGAAATTTTAAGGAGCATCACAAGGAAAAATACATTTCTTTTTTTTAATTGGCTTTAGCTTTATTGACTAGTAAAAATGCATTTCTTAACCTGCCAGTTGTCAAATGGAAGGTCTTAAGTATAAGCAAGCTTACAGAGTGTTCTGTTTTGATATTTAGGAAACATATAGAGTATTTAAGATAAGTAAATAATATATTTCTTTATGCTTTGATATATAGCTAACCACTGAACATTAAATTATTCATACTATGGTATTGCCTTAAAGAGTATTATTTAGTGAAAAGTTAGTCAAACTATTAAAAGGAAAAAAAATTTCAGTAAACCATGTCTCCAGTCAACTCCAACTAAGTGCTGATGTTAGGACACAGAAACATTTTGGGTAAGATTTTATTGGATTTTCAGGCTCAATCTGAAACTGTGAGCTAAAATATGTGGACTACATAAACAAATTATCCAGAAAAAATAAATAAAAAATGAATACTTGTGGGCCAGGGATTGAGCTCAGTCCTTAGTACACGTGCAACCTGGAGCTTAATCACTATCACTCAAAGCAAAAGCAGAAATAGATACAGCGAAGAAGTGACAGATACTTTTCGCCATGGAGACGTCTAGACTGAAAGAGAGCAGATGCTTACCACAGTGCTACCGCTGTGAAGACAATGAATCATCTTCACTCTGTGCGCCTAGGCAATGCCGGACACAGGCAAAGGCAGTGGTGAGTGTTGGAATAAAATCCTTTAGGAGCTGTGATATGACTTCCTACTGTATATGACTCCAGAAGAACTCTGAACCACATTGCTCTCTGAATCCTGTTAGTGGTCTGCCAAACTCAATCTGAAGCACTGGAAATAAGTGGGAAATGCTTGAATCTTGTTGAATCTCACTTTTTTCATCTATAAGTGGAATATTAAAATACATATGAAGATACTGTATAATAATATTAACTATATTTTTAAATGTTGCAATAGCATCTGAGATAAATCCCTTTAGATAAGACTGTTTTCATTCCAGACCTTCCATGCAATATAGCTCATGGTAAACGGAAGGGAGGTACTACTACCTTTTGGAGATGACTATGGGGACAAGATATGGAGAAGTAAAATAAGTTCTGAATGAGAAAGAAAAGGAGAAAGTAATAGAGGATAAGAACAAGAAGAGATAAGAGAAATTCAGAAATAGCTTGTATTCAAAGAGGAGAAATCTGTTACTGCATAGTTAGTGGCTGGTTTTTGAGTGTATGGAGTTGATGGATGTATAACCCTTCTAAGGTGATCTTGTCCAGGATCTCAAAAGAAACAGGGAAGCCCTAATAGAAGATGTGCTTTAAAGCAGCCTAAGTTAATGCTGTTGGTTACAAGGTCTCGTATGGTGAGCAATTGATGGAAAAGTTCTGCTTTACACACCTCAAGTCCACTTCTCAGCCATTGGTTGAAGGAAGCACTTTGTATTTTGTGACTAGAGCAGAGCTGTGGTTAGGAGAGAAGGGAACTCAGATTTGAAGGGCGTGGAGACAAAGGCAAGGTCTGAATTCTGCAGCAGCAGAATTGTAAATAATGTAAGAAGAATTTGTAAATGCACAACATAAAGCAAAAGCTATCTTTGCAATGACCTACATTTTACTATCTGACTTTGCTCCCTTTCACTTTACCCCAAGGTAATCAGCCTCATGGATTCTGCTCATAATTATCTTACTTTTCATTTTAAACAATTATGCTGTGAGTTGGAATTATAAAATAGGTATCACACTGCTGATCATCTTTCCTTTCTTTTTTCACTGAGTGTTATCTTCCAAAGATTCATTCATATTGTTTTACCTGTTACTGAAGTTCACTCAGGTGGGCTGCTGCAAATATACTGAAGTTGATTCTCCACTTTGCCATGATTGATCATGTAAAACTGGCCAGTCTCACCCTACTACATGATGAATCATAGCATCATCTTTCGTTAGCAAATGTTTGATTTCTGTATTTTAATTTTATTATCATACTGTCAAGTTCCATTGTTAAAAGTTCTGTAGAAATAGTGTAGTGTTTTATAGATCTTGACACTAACAAACATTTAAGAACTTCTTTAAGGAAAGCATGGACATATTTTATCAGTTGTTCACTGCCACAGTAATACTACAAACTACTTCAAAATATAAATGTTTAAAATAATAATCACTTACTGTTCTCACAAGCTCTTGGGTCATATGGGTGCTTTACTAATCTGAGCTGGACTGAATGTTCTCCACAGGCTCGGCAAGTGTGTGTGGCCAAATGGGGAGAACTCTTTCCAACTTCTCCTATGTCAAGTTTGCTATGGTCCCATTGGCCAAGGCAAATCATTGGAGAAGTGTACTGACAAAAAGTGTGGTTGCATGCCATTTTGGGGACAATTTGACCCATGTTTTTACAAAACAAGTATTAGTTTTCATTTGCCTTGTGGATATGTCAACTAAAAATAACTGATTTCTTGGGAGTTGTTGAATGTTGACTCAGCATCTACAGTGAGCATGCACAGAAAAATATACAGTGCCTAACAACATGAATGCAACTGCTTCATGTGGACAACAGCATTTGGATTTAACCTCACAGTCAGTAGTGTATAATGCTCAGTATGATGTCAGTCAAAAATATATGAATATTTATGGATGATCTCTCATAACTCCATAACTTACAAGGTCTTAAAGCAACACCCATTTGGAGGGGGTATTTTGTAATCTCAGGTGGAGTGATACAAAACCAGCTGGAGAGTCAGTGATAAATAATAGCAATTCTTTTCAGGTAGGTCTGGAAACTATGAGTTCAAAAATTACTCACTAAAATTTGACTTATAATATTACAATATTCTGTTTCATTTCTTTTTAGAACAAAAATAAATATTCACAAGTTAGAAGACAAATCCCTATTTCCCCCTAGAAATGTCCAAATGTACTTACTAGAAGACTTGTTTTAACCTCTGAATAGGAAATAATATGTTAATGACTTCACTGGTAATCAATCACTGGTTTGAGGATCTATACAAAATCTAGGCAAACTGAAATTCTGTTCATTTATGTAGTGTCTTCAATTGTAATTAATTTAAGCTATTGATTTTTTAAATTGCAATTATCTTGATATCTCCAGGAAATTAGTATCATTAATTATCTTCAGCTGTAGTTCATATAGTAGAGCTCCTTTTATGCTAAGCTCTGAGGATAAAACTAACAGGACTATAGAAAAATCACAGATCACCCACACTCACATATATGAGTTATAACTGAGAACCATGATGACTATTGTAATTAAAAGCATCTATTACAGAGAAGACCATTGCCATTAGTTCCCCTGAAAATACTCCTCTCACTTCAAACACATCCCATCACTCTTGCCATTTTCTGAAGCATTTTGCAAGTCCTATATTTGTGTCTTAAGTGTTGGCTTCCTTGCTGTCCTGACTCAGTCAAAAGTGTTTATCTTTCATGGTCATTTTGATTTTGGAAAAGAGTCATAAGTATCACAGTGCTAGATTTTGTGAATGAGGTGGGTGATGATGCACTATAAGGTTTTTAGGACCCTGTCTTTCTTCTAGATGGCACTCAAGTTTAGCATTCACTGTATATTTTACCACATCTTATAAAGATTGAGGCACAAGTCAAATGGGATAAATGTGTTTGAAGCGAGGAATACTTTGAGAGACCATTATGGACAATGCATCTTTTACTGTAAAATGTAAAAATTCATTGTATATTTTGCTCATATCTCATACTTCCCCAAATATAATTTCTTATGTAGAATATATGCATATTTGTAAAAGCTAATTTTGTAATTTTTTTCTGTTTATTCTTTGACTTGAGAGTAAAAGGATTAGAAATTCAAGGAGAGATATAAGAAATGAATGGTTTTATTTTATTGCATAATCCAGCTTGTAAAGAAAATATGAAATGAATTTCACATGCCTCATTCTTAGTTATTTAAATCATTTAGATAAACACATTCCTCAAAGAGCTGTTTACTTTTAATCTTCAGAGATAATGAAAAAACTTGACAAAGTTTAGCATCCATTTCAAAAACATAAAATTTAATGTAGAATGTAGTACACATGCTATTAATATGATAATTCACACGCACACATTAGAACAAGAATTTTCCTTAATGGAGGAACACTGAAAATATTTACTACTATTGCCTTTTGGCATTATACTGGAGTGTCTTAGTGCAGTTTGACAAGAAAACTCACTTTGGATTATTCAGAGCTTCAAAAATAAAATCATACAGTCTTTATAGACAGTGTGATTGTGTACCTGAAATACCATAAAGAATTAGAGATAAAACGAAAATAAAATATAGAAATAAATTATATGTAATGATATATATATATGTTATATATATCATTACATATAACTTACAAGTATATATATTAGTTAAACATATGTAAGTTTGTTCAAGGTTATCCATGTAAAGAACAGCATTATAGTTTAGGTATAAAATGGTTCCTAAAAGTCTTAAGTGTTCAGAAGTGGAGCTTTCAGAAAGTGATTGAAGGATAGCTGGGACAGCTATACTCCCCAGGAGATTAAACCACCAGTGAGTTCATAGCTGAATGTCCTGTTGGGAGATTGAGCCTGGTTGGAGAGAGTAGGACACTAGCAGCGTGCTACACTCTGTATCTCTTCCTAGTCCCTCTGCTTCCTGGCTGTCGTGGGTTGAGCAGCTTTTCTCCCCAAAGTCCTCTTGCCATGCTCCCTCTGTTTTGTAGCCAGCCAAACACAGCCTGAGCCCTCTGAAACAGTGAGCCTTAATCAGCCTGTCTTCCTCATATTGTGGATCTCAGGTATTTTGTCCCAGCTATAGGAAAGCTAACTCAAATAGTATAAACTAAAACTATTTTAACATTCCATTTTACTCATGGATATAAAATTATAGCCATGCCAGATGCAAAAGCTTAAAGATTTGATGTAAGATAATATGTTTATAGTAAATGCTACATTCGAAAAAATTTAAGGGAGTAGGTTTCTTGTTATATTTCTTGTTGGCTTTTAAAATTCAAAGGGAAATGGGGTGGAGGGGTGAGTAATGAAGGGTAAGAAAAGATGTGATGGTAATAAAAAGAAAAGGGAAACAAAGTTTATTTAAGGGGCAGGGAATTGTGGGGTGGGTAGGGGAATGGGAAAAAATGAAAATTAAATAACGTCATATACTTGTAAAAATTTACAATATTGAGTGTGATCATGATATGTATATACAATGTATCAATAAAAATTCAATAACAAGGAAAAATAACACACATCTTTGAGACTAGGATGAATGAAATATTCATATTATTGTGTAGGGAGATACAAATTAGTGCTAGTCATATGAAGGGAGATTTAGCAATATCTAGTATATTTACATATGCATTTGACTTTTCACCCAGAAGTCCTTGTGATTATAATTTTATTCTGAAAAAGTTCTACCACTTATAGAAAAAAAATGCATCATGGTATTCATTTCAGTAGTTTTATATCTTTGTAACACTGGAAATACCCAACATTTTAAGAGACTATACATACTCAAAATGAGGGTCTGTGCATCATAAATAAAAGAATAGAATA
>PVIC010003282.1:49042-70315 GCA_004025085.1 Thryonomys swinderianus
AAAAAAAAAAAAAAAAAAAAAAAAAAAAAAAAGTAAGATGCAAATATATATATATATATATAGTATATACTAAATATAGATATGTTAAATATAGTATATACTCTGTATAGTATATACTAACATATAGTATATACTCTCTCTCTGTACATATATATATATATATATATATATATATATATATATATACACTATATATATATACTAACTTTTACAAGAGAAGAAAGGAAAAATAAGAAAACATATGTGTGTTTCCTCATGAACTAATAACCAGAAAAGCAATACCAGAGACTAATAAGCTAAGGTACTTAGAAAGCATGAGCAAACATGGAATGGAAAGTTTAAAATAAAGGCAGTGACAGAAAGTCCAACAAGAAGTCTTCTTCTCTTTACACATACTTTGCGTGAAGTTCTAATTCTGGAATCACATAGGCATGCCATATAGTCAGAGAAAATCATAGAACTATCTCGAGTAATTTAGAACCCAGTATTTTCCTTTAACCTAAAGTAAAAAAGAATTGTAAATGCATACTGGACTCTAATTTTTACTTAGGCATATTAGTCCACAGGTCTGTAAGTACTTTTCATTCTACAATTGACAGAATCTACATACGTTGTGAATAATGGGAACCACACTTCTCACACTGGAAAAGATGGTTAGAAATATAGAAATGGAGTAAGTTCCCTTTAAGAACATTTGTGTATGTGCTGCCAAAGTGAGCAGTCTTATGAACATTTGAGTTACAAAGTTTCACAAATAGGAATGGATTTTGTATTATGAACATTTGTAATTGTGAACAAATCACAGAAATAGCTCATCTGCTAAACATGGTTACAGTTGTGCTTATTGTACATTTCAAAGTTCCCCTGAACTAAATTCACTCGTAAGTTGAAGACTCCTTGTGGAGAAGCACTGAAGGAATTTTTGAAGTGTTAGATTTGTGTTTGAGGTATCAGTATGAAATAAAAGGTTGAAATACAGAAACAGAGCTTCTTGGAGGAGTGGTTCTAGGGCTAGAAGAGGAAAGTCCAAAATTATTTGGTGTTCAAAGTCAGTGTTCAAAGAATTAAGGGGATATTTCAGAAGAATGCAAAAGACCATGTGAAGAGGCTTCTGCTAGTTAAATCTGGGGTGATATAAGCTCCAAAGTTATGAAAAGAGGATCATAACCATTAAAGTTGGAACTTATACTGAAAAAAATTCTCATTTCACTAGGAAATTATATGATAAGTGCAGAAGAAATGAAGGAATTAGAAAACAACCACATCTTCACTGTAATAATAGAGTTAGGCAAGAAATATCAGATTTTTTGAAGAAGTGAGTGAAAAATTTAAAAGTAAAAGAATACTCACATTATCTTAAAATCTCATTGACAAGTTATTTATTAATTATAATGGATAAAATAATAACTACCTGGCAGGGTATGGTAGATATCATCCTTAAAAAATAACATTGCCAACCATGAGTTGAATTGACAATTCTTTGTAATGATACAACAAAAAGGACACAGTAATATTTCTGTGGTATTTCTGCCATTATAGGCATAAAGAAACCTAAGAAAAACCCAATTGTCATTATTCTATAAAATAATTAGCCCGTTCTCTTTAAAAATGGCAGTGTGTTACAACAGAAAGTCTCAAACTATTTCAGATTATAAATTGATAAACTTGACACTGGAAAGCATGACCCTAGATTTTTGAGATGTTACTGGGACAATGTAGAAACTTAATAAGGTTTGTAACATCTATAAATTAGGCAGTAGTATTTATCAGTGTCAATTTTCTGATTTTAATAATTATACTATATTATGTAACACTATTTCTTGCTTTTATAAAATGTGCATTTCCTTAGAGGCAAAGGGATATGTATGCAACCTACAATGAAAAAAGTTTAGAAACATACTCATACACATACCTATGGGAAAGAGAGGGAAAAGATAAAGGCAAATATTATAAAATGTCAAAATCTTCATGAAACGTGTTCATAAATTATTTGTACAATTCTTACGATTTTGAAACTAACCCAATGTTTTAAAAAGTAATAAATCTACAAATGTGTAATTCTATATGTTCCTATCACTCATCAGTCAGTATCTTTAAAGAATTGATCTGTATCTGTCAGTCCTCATGTAATACTATAGGAAATAAAGACACAATAATAGCGGTAGAAGCTGTGTAATGATTACCAGCAATACTAGTATTCAGCTTGCCAAACACAAAGAGGTCTTGAGACTTCTTTGGAAATCACAAGTTACAAAAGTTACATGAAGAGGAACAGTTGCAGAAAAAAAAAAACCCCAAACCATTAGGATTTTATTATGAGAGATACATGTTTTCCTTCTTTTGGTGTTACACATGAGCCCACTGCCTACAGAATGTAGTCAGACAAAGTAATGCAATGGTCAGTTAAGGAACTTTAGAAACAGACAAATTAGAGTTCAAATTCCAATTCTATACATTTCATCTCCACTGCAGAGTGTAGGTTAGGGTTTAACAAGATGAAGGAAGCACTGCTACTCTTATTGTTAATGGTTCAGTTTTTTTTAAACAGACAAGTGACAGTCAAATCAGCTGCTTTGTGAGCTCATGTGTTGAAAACAATTACATGGGCAAGAAACTCAGTCTTTAATGTTTTCACATTTCACTATGAAATAACCCTATTCTCTTCCACTTAACTGATATTTTGTGGCAGTTTCACACATATACTCTCTCTTCCCTGAAATCCTATTAGCATGAATTCCCATGAAACAGCCAAAGAAATAAGGCAAAAGCATTTTAATTAACTCAGGTTTAATATGTTTTCCTTATCTGCCGCTAGTGGAGATACCAAACGCACAAACTGGCTCTCTGTATTCAAAATCTTCTGATCAAAGAAAGGCGTCTGCAGGAAATTCAAGTTTGAAATTCATTTATATGACTAGTTAGACCATGAACATGAGCAGAGGCCATTTATCCTTCAAAATATCTTAAAAGTTTCATTTTTCTACTTGAATCTAATATTCTTTAGAATAAACCTGGCTTGCCAAAAGGCCAATATATGTGGCTGACTTTCTTGTTCCCTTAGAGCCGAATCAGATTAATGGGAGATCAGAGATCTCTTATGGTATATCTTCTAGTACTTTAGAATTTAAATATGTGTGTACGTTTAATCTGACTAAATTTCAACAGAAAATATTGCCCTTGCTTCTTTCTTAATGTGTATCGAATAAGAAAAGTTTTAGTGTATTTTTTAAGTTACTATTTCAATATTTCCAGAACAACTATTCAATCCATTAATAAATAATTAGCAGATATCTACTATTTGAAAGGAAGGACTTCAAAATATGAGGAACACCACCAGCTTTATTTGAGTATATCTCAAAGAATCCATCACATTCACTAGGATATATGCCTATGAAAATATCTCCTTTCATTTGAGACATTTTATTTCTAGGCAAATGTTGAAAGTTGGTATGTAATCATATGCATAAATACTACATAACATTGTAGTTATAATACATTTATATTTTCAGCATATAATCTAGGGAGAAAACTAAACGAATGAACCCTTGCCTTCAAGTCTGTGACATCATATGTCATCTTCGGACCATATCCACATTTGCTTACAAGCATCTGTTCAATGTCCAGCACATATTTGATCCTCAACAACTATGGGAACAATTGAAGTTTATGGTTTATGATAGAAAAGTACTTCAAAGTATAAAAATTCTCTTGGAATTTAGTAGTGTAGGTAACCTTACCTCAAGATTCAAAAGATATAAAATCAGGATTATTAAGATAGGATCATATGAACTATGGCAGTTAGCTGGGATAAAAGGTTATGCTGACGGAACCCAGAGTTCGTACTCTGACACTACAGTCAGAGTGCATAGAAATATCACTACCCTTAGAGATATGCTCACAAATGGGCTGAAGTGTATGCAGTTTTCTCTTGTAAACTTTTAGAACAGGTATGAATTTATTCATATTCTTTCTTTACACTTTGTTATTGTTGGGTTTTAGGTCAATTAGGTGTTAGGTTGACTGCATTCTGTGTAATGAAATGTTTCTCTTAGCATGTCTGAAATTCACTATGATAAGGTTTATTCCATTTTGGTGGTTTTTCTGACTTCTTTTTTGATTTTACAGCCATTGAGATCAGACCTCATATATGTTCCTGAATGACATTGTTAATACTTTTTTATCCATTCAAATATTGAGCATTTCTAAACTCCATGCCTTTAATATATGGAAAATATTTTGTCTAATTCACCGAAGATTGTTTCCAATATTTTAATTTTGACAAGGAGTGGGGGCTACTGGGTTGAACTCAAGGCCTTTGGAACGAGCCATATTCCAGTCCCTTTAAAAAGTTTTCCCAACTCCTTAAAATATTTTTCTTTTAATTTGTGATAGGCCTTGCTAAATCATAGTTGCACAGGAAGGGCTTGAGCTTGTGATCCTTCTGCTTCAGCCTCCCAGAGTTTATAATTTATTTTTATATTCTTGTTATAAAGGCCCACAGAAAATACTTTTGATGATCCTAACAGATCATGGTATAATTCTCATCGAGGTATATTAAAAGCCCTAGAAGATGACAAAGGTATCCCATTACTCTAGGAAAGTTAATAATTTTCCTCCCAAATGAAGCTATATTGCTTGGTATTGCTTAGATTTCAATAGTAAACATATTTTCAAGTTTAAATATTATAAAGTTTAAACATTTTCAAGTTTAAATCTTATAAATTTCTGGGAATTTCCTTAGGTGACTCCAAATTCTGCAAAGGAAATTTAAGTATGTTAGATAGCAGATATTTATTTAAAATGTTCTGAGTAATTCAAGTATTTACATTTGTATTCCTCATTAACTAAAGTGACATTTTTCTCATTGGCTTAGCATGTATTAAATATAACCTAAAGATATAATAGATCTTATAATAGATGTTGGGCCTACCAAAACTTAATTCCAAACTTAAACCGGTATCTCATATCAAATTAGTAACACTGGACACATAGTTTCACATACTTTATTTGCATTTAGAAAAACCTTTCAGGAGAAAGGCTACACAGAGCCAGATCACAAGGCAAACTGGGAAGGAACAAATGGAGGAGTTTGCTTTTCTTTTCTTTGGCCAAGAAGAACAGAAATGAAAAATCTGCCAGGAAACATTGGTCTAAGGTTGTAATTTGAATGTTGGCTGAAAGGATTCACTTCCATGTGACACAGAAGCTGTTTGGGAACTGCCAAAAGTTTACTGCTGGGAATGGAGCTAGCGATCATCACTTATCTTCCAGTTCAAACACCATGGCATGGAGAAACCTCTCCTCCAGACCTCCCCTGCCTTAGACAAACACAGCTTTGACTAGAGGGGATGGTGCTCAATTTTAAAACTCCCTGTGAAATATGGTAATGGGAACAGAGAGTAGAAATCAAGATAGGTCTGAGTTATACTAAAACATCTAATGGAGCTTCAGCATGTTAGTTTTGATGTTGTGACTAGTTGAAATATCAAAAATGCCAGAAAAATTTAAAGTGTCTCAAAGGGTTGAGGATTTAGCTCAGTAGTTTCTATACCTGCCTCAAAAGTACAAGGTCCTGAGTTTGATCCCTGGTTCTGCCAAAATAAAATATTGTCTCAAAATTCACACACTACATTTCTCTGTGCATGTTTGCCATGTTTTATTTAATCACTCATTTGTTGATGAATATTAGGTGTTTTACCAATATTTAGAATTATGGTGTTTATATACTTTTTGTCCCCTTTGACTTATATGGATGTTAAAAACAGGTTGTCAGAATATTTATAATTGTGTATGTTGAAAATTTTTATTCTATGGCTGTCCTTTCCACTTTTGTATTTTGGTATCTCTTAATGTAATTGGTTCCATTTTAACATTGCTTTATCCTTTTTTTTTTGGAGTAGTACTATATATCTTCACCAAGAATCATTTGCCTATCTAATATCACAGAGCAATTCTCTTATTTTCTATAAGTTATACAGTTTGACATTTTTATATTTTGACCCACTACTCAGAAATAAAAAGGAATGAAATTCTGACACATGCTATGTCTTAGTTACTTTTCTTGCTGAGACAAAATACCCAACACTCACACATTAAGGGAAGAAAGATTTATTTAGCTCACAGTTTGTAGAGGTTTCTGTCCATAATCAGCTGGCTCCAAGGCAGGGTGGCACATGGCAGAGGGACATCACAGAAGTGAAACAGTCCATGGAGAACAAAAGGTGGCAAAGCAAATAAGGAGCAGCAGCAGCTCTTTCTATCCCTTATGTCTTAACCAAGATGCTTAGGGCAGGCAGCACTCACATTGCTAATGCTACTTGTCCTTGGTCCTAGCATTGCACTGAGTCAAACTCAGCATCACACACTCTAGATGAAGCCACCTTTGACAAAGGCCCACCTATGACTACATGTGGCTTTAAGGGACATCTAGACACAAGCTATCCCATGCTGCAACAAAGAAAAACATCTAAACTAGTATGCTAAGTGAAATAAATCAGATATAAGAGGATATGTATTCTATAATGTAATTTATGTGAATTACTTAGAACACCCAAATTCATAGATATGCAGTATAAATTAGAGGTTACCAAGGAGTGGGAAAGATGGAAAATAGGACATCTGATGCAAGTAATAAAAATTATTGAACATTTTTAAAAAATTGATTTGTTGGTACCTTTTATGTACATGTCATGATCACACTCAACATTGAGAATTTGTACCAGTACATGACATGACTTAATTCTCATTTTTTCCCATTCCCTGACCTACCCTATGTCTCCCTGGCCCCCTCCTGTTCTTTTGTTTTATACTTAGTGTTCTTGATTGTACAATATTTTCAATATACTTAAGGCTGCTGCTTAAATTTTATGTTATCTATATATATGTCACAAATTAAAAATATTAATGATGTAATATACAAAAGACCACCAAATTGTATATTTATGTGAATGAATGTTAGAGGCTCAGAGTCAGTGTTAGAAGTCCTTGTCTTTGCCAGCATGGCTAGAGAGCAGCAGTACCTTCTCCATGCATAGACATCTGGGTGGATATCAGGCTCAGTGTGGAGGACTCCTCCAGGACTCTGAACCAGAAGCCTGGAACAGAGACCCATGCTGACCTGGCCTAAGCAGGTGCAGATCCTGGCCTGTGAAGGAGAAAGGTGTATGAGTTAGAAGGCAATGGGTTAGACCATACATGTAAGATCCTGGGGCATAGTCACTATACAATTTATAACATTGTGGATCTGTACTTGGCAGCTCTAATGCCACATTTTCCTGATGAGGCAAGCCCCTAACTCCCCTAAACTCCACTGGAGTTTTTTTGGGTGGGGGGTTGATATAAAGACGCTAGGAAGAAGAAACAAATGACAAGCATGCAAAGTCAAATCAAGATTTAGTGTGTATTGTTCTTCAAGTGTCATTTTATTCTAAGTCTCTCCTTGAGCTGTCACCCATTTCAGCCATCCTATTACAGAGGCTAAACCTCCCATAGAGTGAAATGACAGCTGATATTCAAAATGATTTATTTTCAAAGCAAACTTATATTAACAAACTTCTATATAAGGCACTTTGCTAAAGGCTTGGAAAATAAAGATATATAAGCCAGAGTCCCTGTTCTTGTTTTAATAGAAGAGACAAATGTCATAGGTGTACTGTAGTGAAAACTGATTAAATGCCCTGAAATTCAGGAGAGGAATTGGTGAAGTAATGCCATACAGTGGCAGAGAATTAAAGAAAGAAGCTGTCTCTTAGGTGGAGTCTGAGCTGTCCCTTAGGCAGACATGGCTTCAAAATTAAGAAAGGGAGGGAGGGAGGGAGGTGGAATGAAGCCAGGGTTTTTATATAATTTACAAAGTTTAATAAATTAAAGATTTCTAACTGATCTTAAAATAATGGAAATCTAGAAATAAAATGTTCATGGGAAATATTTTAAGTTTGGGAGGGTTCACTTGTAAAGAGGTATTTGGTGCTGTTTTATTGAAACAATGGATTTTGAAGTATAATGATATTTAAGAATCCTCAGCTAATGCTAGTGCTGATGTAAGACAGGATTTTTTTTTTCCGTGAAAGATACATAGATTGTTTTTGTTTGGGAATGTTTAGGATTTACATTTTCCTGGGAATGTTAGACTTTTTAAAGAACATACCTTGCTAATCAAACTTAAAGGGTGGCATAGGATGTATAGCACTACGTTTAATCCTCATCACCAGAAAACCACCATAGCACCAGAAAATTTTGAGTGAACAAGTATTAATTTAGAGCTACTTTGAAACTCTACCTTTAAATACTATTCAGATCATTACATATCTTTTTACATAGATATATTGAAATATAATTCCAAGATATTTACTTATATCCACAATGATCATCCAAATAAAGTCTTATCTACAAGATCCAGTCATTTAGATTTGGACATATCATTTTTGGGAAGCCTTGTTTAACCCACTAAAATTGCACGTACAAAGATTAACTAAATGGAAACATTGCCTCTTATTAAACTTATTGTCATTGTTCGAATAAAGATATGACTCGGGAATGTCATGATTTTGTACATAATATGATATGTACTTGAGTTATTCTATCCCTTTTTTTCTATTTCTACACTTTTGAAATTTTTAATTTTATTTTGGTTTTATATAATTAAAAACATCTATGTATCTTAAAGAGAATTTTCAGTAATTCTATGTAATAGTATAGATTATCCTTAAACATTCAGTTTGGTGTCAATATTTTGTCTGTGATTATTTTTTGGTTTTAAGCATGTTATTTTTTCTATGTTATCTTTTTATCTTAGTTTGTTAGCTCATGAATGTAGCAAATGTTTACATTCCTTGTGGGAAGTTTTTATGTGTATATAACACATCTTAATTCTCTTTTTTTTCCCATTCCCTCCCTCTTCCCTCTAATCAACTCTTGATCCTAATGAAAACAATTTAACTAAAAAATAGCTTTTGATATTTATGTGTATATGACTATCATTCATATATGAGTAAAGTCCATCCAAATGAAGTGAGCAGAGTGGCAAATCCTACTTCTGTGATAACAATGTAGCTATGTTCGTGCTTCACCATTAATTTTTATAGCACATTAGATCATTGATATTAGTGCCTCTAAAGGACTCAGACTGGGAAATAACACATCGATACCTTTTTATGTATTTTAGTATAAATAGTAGAAACTTTTTCCAGTTAATAAAAAATATTTTAAACTGAATTGTTAAAGATATTAAGTTCATAATTTACTTAACATTTATCTTAATTCTTGATTAACTACTTTTGTTTCCTGTCACTAACAAAGAACAATACTTTTGACATAGATCCAACTAAGTACAGACATTCTGGTTTCTTGTAACATACTAGAGTGTGAATCATCCCTGGTTCCATAAAAGAATCAAAGCTCAATTAAGAATACTTACCTCATTTAGTCATTCATCAAAACATTTATCAGGCGAGGCACAGCTCTATTAAAAATATGACACTGGTTAGGGATGTAGCTCAGCAGCATACCCTCTGAGTGGCAAGCTTGAGGTCCCTAGTTCAAGCCCTGAGAAAATAAATGAGTCTGAGATAGGAATACATGGGCAGAATTCAAATATAAACTTTGTGACTCTTAAACTCAGTGCTAGAGAATCAAACTGTTGTGTACATGTACCTGCTCCCTAAGGTGATTGGAAACTTCATGTACAGCAAATATATGCTGATTTAAAAAAATAAGTAATCTGGCATTGTTTCCAACAATTACCCAAGGCTGAAGCTGACTTATATATGTGTTATTTAAAACAAGCAAAGTTTCTGCAATGTTCCATTGCAGAAGTATATATGTTTCCTGCCATGGAGTTTGTTTTTGATGTTTTGCTTTTGAGGTGTTAGGGATGGAATCCAGAACCTCACATATGGTTGGCAATTGCTAGTACTGAGCTGCACTCCTGGGCTAGGAATTTAATTCTGAATATGCATGACAGATTATATAAAAGTCACTTCAGGAACAGGTACACTTTGTATTAAGATTAAAGTTAAGGTTTTATATGTCATATGGTGTTTGCTCAATATTTTTGTGACTCATGTACTTAATTTAAAGGCAAAGAATAAAAAGTGTAGAAACATTAAGAAACCTGCTCAAGTGCTTGGAAACCTCACTCCATGTCCTCGGAACCCCCTCCCTCTACCTGTGCTGAGTTTACCTTCTTTTCCTTTGCAGGGATTTTAATCTGGAACCACCTGTCTCCCTGTCTCTGAACTGTTACCCTTTACCTAAATATTTCATCTTGTTATGTCAACTTCCACAAGTATCTCCAATCTGAAAATGAATAAACATTTTCCTTTTACTATTCTGTCTTCCTCTAGCTAATGCTTTCTCTTCTTGTGAATTAAATATTTTGAAAGCAATGTGCTTTCGAAGTGCTTTCATTAGCTATCATTTAGTACATTTGCTACCATTCATTTCTCCTCCACTTATTCACCATCTTCATCTTGTTTTCTCCCTTTCTATTCTATGTTTTCAAAGACTTTGAGTCCTATTATAAAAATGTTACCTTAGTGCCCATATAATTTTCTTTCTTTCTTTTTTTTGGGGGGTGTGGGGAGGCAGGGTCTTGCTTTGCAGTTCAAACTGGCCCTGAACTCACTATGTCGCCAAGGCTAGCTTAGAACTCACAACAATACTGCCTTTGCCTCCTGAGTACTGGGATTACAGGTCTGAGCTGTCACACCTGCACTGTGGTATGTGGTACCAGGAATTGAACTTGGAATCTTGCACTTGTCAGGCAGATGCCTGAACCACTCAGCTAAATCCCCAGCCCACGATTTTATTTCTAACACAAATGAATATTATATTGTGTTCCTTCTCCATTTCTTATCTGTGTATTTGTGTTGCCTACTAATTTGTCATAGTTGTTCTAGTTCTCTGAAGTGATGGTATGCTTAACAGAAAAAAAAAACAGATTATCTCATGACTCTGACTAACATTAGGCAAGACTAATACATGGTCACTGTTAAAGTCAACAGGGTATATATAATCAAGAATATTAAGTAACCAAACTATAAAGGATAATGAAAAATTTGAAACTGCAATTTTTCCAGAGCTTTGTTTTTCACCAACATGAAGATATTTTCACTCAGTATACCTTTCTCCCCAGATGTCAGAATCCATTTTGATGTAAACATGTACCATAGTTCTTCCAGTTATTCCTGTGGCTGCACTGTTTGGTAAAGAGCTCTCTGGGGATTGACCTATATATTCATGGTTTTGTGTTGGAATGGTGGATGATGTGGGCTTCCAGCAAGTTTATCTTGTGAAAAACACCAGCTTCCTCTTTTGCTTCTCTGTAATTCATGAATCTTTTCCCTCTGTAAATGGCTCTGTTCTGCCTCTTACTAGACTGTAAATCTCTTTTATATCTGCTGTGTGACAAAGTAGCATGTAACTAAGACTGTCCTGAATTTTAGAAGCCTCAGGAGTTTGAGACACTGTTCCATCCAATTTTATAGTTGCATCAAATTTTACAGTGAGCATGTGTTGTTTTGGGTCTGAGCATTATATTTGGTTTGATTTCTGTGGATTATGCAAGCATTTATAAAACTCACTGTTAAATATATGTGCTTCTTGTTCTGTGTTTTCTATAACAAAAATCATGACCTGTGTTCCAAATAGTTGCTTTGGCCACCAAAATTCACTTTTTCATTAATGCAGTTTTGATTTATAGATGACTGAAATAATGTTTTAAAGGATATAAATAATTTGTCTTTGATCTTTATGTTTTATAGATAATTGAAACACTTTCATAGAAACATGTATGCATCGGTCAGTTTTCTGTTGCTAGTATATAATGCATTGGTTTATTTTCCATTGCTAGTAAGATAACACCACAGAGTGGAGAAGTTGTAAAGAAAATCTGGTTATTTTTCCTTACAATTCTAAAAATGCAACATTGAGAGGCTGCTTGTGGTGATAACCTTCTTGTTGGGAGTGTCCCAAATTGACCCAAGGGCATCACATGACAAGAGATAGAGGGATTGCCTGTGGACATGCATTGGTTCTGCTCTCTGTGGGACTCCTTAGATAGACATCCAGCTTCTGCACTGGAGGCTCCAACTTAATGACCTTATCTGATCCTCATGATGTTCCAAAAGCCTCCTCTAAGTATCCTCATCAGATTAAAATTCTGCTCTAGAAGTCCCGCACTGAGGATTAAACTCCAGCATGTGGAGCGCTGGAGGGTACACTCAAGCCCAGCCTGAACCATAGCCATGCACCAGTCTAAGCATTATACAATATTTCATTACTCTTTTTTTTTTTTTTTTGAGACAGGGTCTCGCTTTGCAGTTTAGGCTGGCCCTGAGCTCACTATGTAGCCCAGGCAAGCCTTGAACTCAGCAATCCTCCTTCTCTGCCTCCCGAGTGCTGGGATTACAGACATGAGCCACCACGCCCAGCTGTTTTATCACTCTTTGAGAAACCATTAGTTTCTGCAGGAATTAATTGCCATGTTACTTAGAATTAAGTGAATAATTTGACCAGTTTGAAAATAATACTTATACATTTATGGAAAGAAAGGCACAGCAAAGTTAAATTTCAGTTATTTTGTGTAGTACTGTTGCACTACTGTTTAAAATACAAATAGAATAAAATAAGTTTCCCTCAAGGGAAACTTCTCATAAATGTACTCTCAGCTTCTTAGTATTCTCTCTTGTGATATAATCCTTGAAGAATACTTAGGGCCTGTTTTTTTCTGCAATGGTGTCATTAGGCATCAAGTCAGATGGTTGCCCCTCTTCAGTTTGATGCACTGTGGTTCTTTAGAAGAGTTCATGATTCCAGGATTTATAAAAAAGTGTTTGTTCAATGCAGTTATAATCATAGAAATGAGAGAAAAGTGAATAAAAATTGTAAGATGAAAAGTCAAGTTGAATCCAATATTCTACCTCAAATGACTTCATTGTGTCTCTGGCATTGAATAAACACGTAGAAAGTCTGTAGTAGCCACAAGCGGAGTAAAGACCTCACACGTTTTCTTTCTGGAGTGAACCAGCACTGCACAGGATGAGGATATGTTGGAATTACAAATTTGAAAAAAGAGGTCTTCTGTTTCTATGGCCTACTCAGGACATTTCATATAAAAGCAACCAGTTCCATAATCCCTTTTATGGGGGGCAGGAGGCTCTCATCTGATGACTGATAAATTTAAGAAATAATCAACATAGGGTAGATTTTGCTGGATTTCTGTGGGTTTCCTTATTACTGTCCCTCACAACTGGGATATCAGTTTGTGTCAGGCTCTGAAAGCAATACTGTAATCGCAAAGCATCTTGGCTTTAGCCATGTAAAAGAGGAGCACAGTGATGCTTGTTATAGCAAAGGTGAAAACTTAGTGCTAAGTGGAAGCACCAAGCACAAAATGTTGCAGACTGAAGAAAGGAAGGAGATATCCAGAACACATAAATCTGGAAAATAAAGCAGGTTGCTGGCAAGAGGAGAGGAGAAGGTGGAGCAGCGCTTCAAATACATGTAGGTTTTCCTTTTAAGTGATAAAAACGTTTTGAAGCTACATAGTGATTGTGATCATACATACTGTGAACAGATTAACTGTTATTGAACTCTGATTTTTTTTTTTTTCCAGTACTGTGGATCAAACTTCTGCCTTTGTGTTTCCAAGGCAGGTGCAATACCACTTGAGCTAAATTCCTGGCCCTAATATCTGCATTTTAAATGGTTATTTTTTTTTTTTTTGAGACAGGGTCTCGCTTTGTAGTTCAGGCTGGCCCTGAGCTCACTCTGGTGCCCAGGCAAGCCGCCGCGAACTCAGCAATCCTCCTGTCTCTGCCTCCCAAGTGCTGGGATTACAGGCGTGAGCCACCACATCCGGCATTGTTAAATGGTTAATTTTCTAATTTAAATTTAACCTTGGGCCAGAGATTTAGCTCAGTGGTTCTGGCACCTGCTTAGCAAGGGCAGAGTCCCTGGTTTGTTTCCTGGTGACCACAAACAATACCAGGCATGGTGATCCATGCCCATCAGCAATCAGTACCACTATCACAGTGCTGGGCATGGTGGCTCACCCCTGTAATCCCAGCACTCAGGAGGCAGAGGCAGGAGGACTACTGAGTTCGAGGCTTGCTTGGGCTACAGAGTGAGCTCAGGGCCAACCTGAACTACAGAGTGAGACCCTGTCTCAAAAAAAAAAAATAAATGAAAATAAAAATAATTTAACCTCAATTTAAAAAATAAATAATACCAAGAATGTTTTTTATTTTTGAAGATTTTTGAAAAAGAACTTGGATGTTTATATTTTCAATACCATACTGCTTACATTCTATAGATACTGCAGTAGTGTTTTTGGCAGGAATTATTATTTCAAGAGTGTTCATGATACAACTATTTAAGAAACTATGTAATCACTGACTTTGTTTGTTAGGAATCACTATCCTACTATTAAAAGGTTTTTTTTATTAAGAATTTTACCCA
Organism: Thryonomys swinderianus; assembly: GCA_004025085.1. Lineage (NCBI taxonomy): Eukaryota > Metazoa > Chordata > Mammalia > Rodentia > Thryonomyidae > Thryonomys > Thryonomys swinderianus. The sequence goes on from PVIC010003282.1 coordinate 63,503, forward strand.
TCTTCCTGGGTCATCTCCCCAAACATTGCCTGTCTAGAATATTAACTCTTCCTACCAACCTTGGTATTCATTTCTACTTACACTATCATGGAAATGTTAGAAGTCTGCCCTTGGAACAACTCGCGGGGACCAGTCATTTTTGAAAATCTATTCACATGCTGATCTTCTTACACATCATTAATGGAGGTGTCAAGTAGAATGGTCACTAATGGTGCTCCCGGCTGCACCCATGATAAGCTGAATAGAATTTGATATATTGCCTTTAGTAATTGCCCTGCCCTTGTCAACTAATTCTCGGATCATACTGGAGACCTTATTATAGTCAATACAATTAAAATTAATTTTTCTCATTTTATGGTAGTGAGATGTTATCTAATATCATACTGCTAACCCCTGAGATCCAAACTTTCTTTGCTAGCTACAGGTATTATTGTTGGCAACACTTATGTTTAATTATTGTGGCAGCTAATTATCATGATTCCCATAATGTTAGAGGGCTAATTTTTCACTTCTGGATCTCCATGTGCTGGCTCTTCTTTTTCTTGGCTGTAATCTGTAGCCTATTTCACTATTCATTAATATCTATAAGATTTGGGAAAATAAGAAATGCATGCAGAGCAGCGCCCGTTCATTTTGCCTGGCTGGCAACCAATTTTCAGTCTAGAGACAAGAAAGTGAGGATGGACAGTGGCGGTTTATCCATCCGTGTGAGACAGTTTCCCTGACACAGCCCCTAACATTACAGTTGGAGTCTTCGAGTTGAGAGACCGTGGAATCATCCCCTGCCCTGTGTTTCTCAGCTGAGGTTCGCACGACTGGAGATGGAGGAGGGACTGCTCTTCATACACGAAAGGACACTGAGTAACTCAGGATCTGCAGTGCGAACCGCCAGTAGGAACCGGGATGGCCCGAAGTTTCACACGTGTCTTTAGGAGCTTCCGTGTGGGACAAATCCACGGCCTTCTCACTGTGCTTGATGAGCAAACTGGGCCCAGAGGCTTTGGTGTCTGGCCGAAGGGACACGTCCAGTAAATGGATAAACCAGTGTGAGAACTGGTCTAGCGCTCTTCCTATTGGCATTAGCTTGTTTCTCTTAGTTTTTTTTTTTTTAATTGGGATTTCAAATGAGCTCTCAGAATTAGTCTGAAATCCAGCTGCCTTTTCTTTAGTCTACTTTTCTGTGCTCTCCATGGACTATTTCATATCTTCTCTGTGCTTCTCAATCTTTCAATGCCCTCCACGTTCTGCCACTTCTTTCACTTAGTGTCGAAGGTAGAGGAGAACCCCATTTTTACACTGCTACACCTGCAGACCCACCGGTCTTACAAGCACGTACTCTACCTTCCTCCTCTGAGAAGGAATAAACTCCACCTGCCCCTGCCTGCCACCCAGTTCCTCATTTCTGTACAAAAACTGTGCTACTGGAATTTTCCTTGTGCTCTATGGTGGCTTCAGATTCTCCCTCCGGTGATCGCTGGACTCTGCCATCCCTGTGGAAATACCAAACTCAACTCTGTAGTTAGATAAATGCTTCCATAAGCCCCCTCTACTGTGGTGCCTCCGCTTCCCTGGGAGGATGCTTCTTCGAGGTAATTATGAGTGTGTGCTCTCCCACCTCCAGCCCACTGGGTTGCCCAACTTTCTTCAGACTCGAGAGTTTCTTGCCCCACCATGCGCACAGAGGTACTCGGGTCAGTTACCTCAGTCCCTGCCCATCACTGCTCAGTCCCATCCAGGACTCTCAGCTACATGAGTGGCCACATTGTTCTTCTTCATACATTTGCCTCATTTGACTACTCGGCCATTTCTTTATTCCTTCCTATTCATCAGTTCCTCTTTGTTAGGTTCCCTCTCTAATTCCTCCTCCTCTGCTATACAAATGCTTTCCTATTGCTGGGGCCCAATAGCTAATATAATTTGAAACAGGACAGTTTATTTGGCTTATAGTTTCAATAGGTTCAGTCCATAGTTAAGTCAGTATTATAGTTTCCAAAGGCAGGGAAATCATGGCAGAAGGGTATGGCAGAGCAAAGCTTCTTAATTCAGGGTTGGGAAGAAGAGTAGGGGACAGCACCAGTGAGGAGGGGCCAGGGAGCAGAGGTATAGGACCACAGTGAGGTCCTCATGCCCCCCCCCGACACTCAGAATAAAATCCAAACCCCTTATTTAAAGCTGCTATACCAGCCCTTATGTAATCTCACCCTTTCTAGATTATTTTTTTCACTTTCTCCTGTCCACTGGCTTTCTTGATCTTCTTTGGTGCCTTGTCTGTTCCTGCCAGGGGGTTTTGTTCTTTCTTCCTGAAACCATTTTTGTCCAGATCTTCTCAAGAGTTTCTCTCTCTCTCTCTCTCTCTCTCTCTCTCTCTCTCTCTCTCTCTCTCACATCATCTGTGTCTCTGTTTAGCTCTCTCCTTTTAGAGTCTTTCTATGACTCTTTTATCTGAAATATTGTTTTCCCCACATCCATTGCTTTCTATTCTGTGCTTTACTCTCACCCATAAGACATATTTTTACAGGGCAGAATATTCTTATTTATGTTCATTTATTGGGATGTAATTTAGCAGAATGATTAAATACATATGGTCCAAAAACCAAACTCCTGAATGCAGCCACATAAGTGACTTTGAACATGTCATTTGATCTTTCTCTTCCTCAGTGCCCTAGTATTTTAAATGAGGATCCTTTTTAATTCTTCAATTTTTATGAGTGAAAATCTGTAAAATGTTTGGCTAGACCTGGTCAGTGAGGAGGCTGAAGGAGGAAAATAACCATGAATTTTAGGCCTAACAAGGCTAGTAAATTCAAACTCAACCTTAAGTATATATATAGCGAGACCTTGACCACCCCTCCCCCAAATATTTTTTAATGTATAATATGGTTAGAATAAATGACTCACCCATAGGTGCTATATAAATGATAGCTATTGTCATAATTATTTACTATTTGAACCTTTTACTAGAAAGTAAACTTCAAGAGGCTGACTACCATGTCATTCTTGTGCACCATTATTTTTGTAGCTGCTGAATCAGTCCTTGTACAGCATACAACACTCAGTGTCTAGTGAGAAAGTAAATGGTTTGCCACTAAGTGGACTTAAATCTCAGCATACTCTCAAATTGTGTCTATGACCTTAAAAAAAAAAAAAAGGTAGCTTTGGAAAAGGTAAAGGTTAGCCTGTCAGGAGAAAGAACCTGGAATACTTGTGAGATTAAATACCCAAGCTTATTCTGGCTATTGGAATAGCTGCTTCGACTGTTTGTGTTATGACTTTTTGTTCATGGAAGGAGACAGCAGAAAATATTGGTAACAGACTGAATTAGAATTGTGAGTCTAACACTTCTCAGTTTTCTTCCATAGTCATTTACATGTTTTTAATATATCTGGAGCTGATATGCCTAGTTGGTCAGATTAGTCTAGCTCAGTCAGTTATCCTTAAGCTAAGAATGGGGATTTTCAATGCCTGTGTTCGTTAGTTCTTCAGCTTACCAGAAGATAGCCAAATATAATAAATGTTTTTAAAAGAGAAATACATATAGGTTAATCTGAGATAAAATACATATGAAGCCCAGGAATCTTTGTGTTCCTCTCAAAACCATGCCATAGTTTAGTTATTTGTGTTTTGGTAGATTGAAGTAAATCAGTGGCTTCTTAATTACTATCACAAGATGGTAGGAGCAAAGAAGGGAAAGAAAAATTGAAGGAAAAGACAGAAACAAAGCTTAAGTATATAGGGAGTGGAAGAGCTGGAGGGAGGGCCAGGGAATGGGAAAAAGTAATAATCAAGATGTATCATGTACATGAACAAATTCCAGTGATGAATTTGATCATAAAGCCTAGTTAAAATGTACCAATAAACTCAATTAAAAAATAAATTGAAGATTTACCTTAGCTATGGACTATAATCAGTATACAGCTAATCAGTATATAGTATATATACTATATACTTAGCTATATACCATAATCACGTGGTCAACTATGAATATGCATCATGCATTTAGTCTGATCAATCACCATCCCTTCTCACAATATCTCAACTGAATTACTAACCTCTCAAAACTTTGATTTTAACACATCTATTTTGTTGGCTTGTTGTTGTCATAGAATTGCACACAGTAGGGTGAGGTGCTGAGTGACAAACCTACACCAGACTCTGGGGAGGTTTCTGGAATGCTTTTGTAATGAATACAGTGTAAGGAGTTACATAGCACAAGTTGTAGAAGGGGTGGGAGCTATGGAACCTATAGCTCAGTGGCTACTAGGGAGTGGTCTGTCATTGCCACGAAAGGGCCCAACATTGGGGAGGCTTTGGGCAGTCTCCATGCTCTCATTAGCTCAATACTCGCTTTTGTCTTGACTTTGTCTACCAAGGGCCAAGGGCTCTCTCAATCTAGGAAACTGGTGTGTGGTACAGTTGGCTCAGCCAGACCTGGATTTCACCATCATTGGCTACTGAGTCTATTGAGTTTTACAAAACAATTAAAAGTTGTAGTGTAATAGAAATTTGAAACTTCCACATGTGCCTTCATAGCACTTTACCATAATCTGAAAAGTTTAAATGTATTTCAGAAGGAGAGAGAGTTTAAAGCATATTCTAATTTTAATTTGGAATTTTTGCTTTTTAAAAAATAATTCAATAAATCACTGAAAATAGTTCGGTAGCTTCAGAAGGTTTCTGAGGATTTTTTCATATGATGTAAGGATATTTATTCATTACTGAGTACTAGTGACAAAAGAGCAAGTGTTCTTCGGCTTCTTTTACTCATGAAGACATTTTCAGACCAGTCATATCAGAGTTATCATGTAGTATGATCGTCAGGACGGGCCTGGCCACATGATGGCATAAACACCTATAGCTGTGCAGTATCGGTGACATTGTTCCCTATCAATTACTCTTTTAGAATCCAAGTGATGGCAGTTAGCAGCGCTTGAAAGGAGATTATCTTGGTTTCTGTTTTACTCTAAGTCCTGAGCTGTTGCTTTAGCTTTGTGCCATTCTTCTGATACACCAAAGCCTATAGTGCTGGCTCCAACACATTTACATACATTTTTTCTTTAAATTTTTAAATTCTAAACTCTTGATAAGACATATGAAAAATGAAGCTATTAAACAGTCAACTCTACAGCTGGCCGAACTGGCAACCAGACTGTGTATGCTTCTGATGTTCCTTTGAGGTCACCGGCTTCTCTCTGCCACTGTCCTCAGTTCTGTGAGAGTTAATCCAGCCCCAGATTTTCTTTTTTTCTGCAAGGCAAGGCCAAAGGGTCACTGTGATGTTTTGTTTTATTCATGTTATTTGGGACACTGTATGTTAGTGGCTGACCTATTTCTCTTTGTAACCTTCTTGGACTTTGCTTCTATGGCAAATTACAATCTGGTTGTGACCTGCCAAGTCCTCAGTTCTGGACTTCTTACCGATCTATCACAGAACCCCGTGGCCTCCTACTTCTGCGTCAGCTCAGCAGACACTCAGGAAGTTCCCATCCTCCAGACATCATCTGCTGTCCATAAACAACGCTTTGTATCAAAATCCTGTTCATCTTTTTACCTTTCCCTTTATGCAGTCCTACCTTATATTCTGCCCAGTACATCTTTTTTTTTAAATTGAATTCTTTATTGGTACAATTTATATACATCTCAAAATCACATATAACATTGGGAAATTTGTACCAGTATATGCCACAAGTTAATTCTCATTTTTACCCATATCCCTACCCACTCCCCCCTCCTCCCCCTTTATACATGCTCTTTTATTTTCTTTCTGTATCATAATTATTCCTTCCCCTCATCACATTCCCACACCAAGTTTCCTATAGAAATATTCCACTCTATAAAAACTGTCCTATTTTCTAGAACTCATTTGCATCTACAGGTGTTCATGCCAGAGAGAAGATCTGAAAATTGTCTATCTGTGATCTATTGATTGCACTTACTAGTATATCCTCCAGATGTCTCCATGTGCACCTAAATGGATCGATCTTGTCATTCTTTATGGCAGAGTAATACTCCATTTTGGTAAAAAAAACCACATCTTCTTTATCCACTCTCCAGTTGATGGACATTTGGGCTGTTTCCAAGATTGAGTTATCACGAACTGAGCTGCTATGAACAAGGGTGTACATCTGTCTTTCCAATGTGAGTTGTTTTTTTTTTTTTTTTTTTTTTTTTTTTTTTTTTTTTGCTTTTTGGAGACAGGGTCTTGCTTTGTAGTTCAGGCTGGGCCTGAGCTCACTATGGTGCCCAGACAAGCCACCGCGAACTCAGCAATCCTCCTGTCTCTGCCTCCCGAGTGCTGGGATTACAGGCATGAGCCACCACGCCCAGCATTATATGTGGTAACTGGGGATCGAACTCAGGTCCTTACGCTTGCGAGGCAGGCGCCGGAACCACTGAGCTAACCCTCCGGCCCTCCAATGTGAGTTTTTAAATTCTTTTGGGTATATTCCTACCAGGGGTATAGCAGGGTCAAATGGGACCCGTAGTCCTAGTTTTCTGACAAATCTCCACACAGATCTCCACAATGGTTGCACAAGTCTGCAATCCCACCAACAGTGGAGAAGGGTTCCTTTCTCCCCACAGCCATGCCAGCATTTATCATTGGTTGACTTTGTGATTGCAGCCATTCTTTGTGGAGTGAGGTGGAATCTCAATGTTGTTTTCATTTGCATCTCTCGAATGACCAGAGATGTTGAACATTTCTTCATATGTTTCTTGGCTGCTTTGATTTCTGCCTCTGAGAAGTGTCTGTTCATTTCAGTTGCCCATTTTTGAATTGGGTCTTTAAACTTGGGGAGGCTGATCTGTTTGAGTTCT